>JAJOOS010002217.1:0-75163 GCA_029582725.1 Solanum chiquidenum
ATGATTATGGGTAACTAAACTCCACAACTAGGGTTGTGGGAACCATGAGCGATTAACAAAGTATGAATAGTAAATAAGCAATTCTTGATTAGTGTGGTGCATGCATTGATAATTCTTTCGTTTAGAAGTCCTTTTAGCGGTTGCAAACATTAGAACTCACCTCGTTGCTACTTGCCGGACCAAGGAGGTAATCAACAAGAAAACAATTATCAACATAGATTTAGTGTGATACTATCTAATGGGCTAGTGTCGATTGGTGCGAAGTAATAACTAACCCAAACATCGATTCTGATGTCTAATATGAGGTAAAGGTAAGGGTTAGTAAATTATACACACGTAGCCGGACCAAGGTGCGGGGTGAAATTCTTTAGATGCCGGACCAAGGATTTAGAGATACCTAACTTATCACTTTGCATGTATTACACTAGGAGAGGATTGTTAGTACTAGGATTACTACGTTATGAGCTTGTGGGGAACACGTATACCCTAGTTATTTCACTCATCTTGATAACAACCAAAAATTGACTTTTGATTACTGATTACTTATTGAATTCTTACAATTTGTTTCACAAACCCCCCCCCCCCTTAATTACTCATTTTTGGAAGTAATTTGACTAATTGAATATAATTGTTGGTTAAAGTAATGTCTAAACCATTTTCCTCGTGGGATCGACCCCAACCTACAAGTTGGGTTCTTTACTTGATAACGATCCCTTATGCTTCTTTAAGGAGGTGTAATTTGAGCGTATCACAACTCTTCATTTTCCATTCACACCTTTTAAAACCCAACAATTTTATAGAAAACAAAGGTTAATGTGAAAAAGTTCTTATTGTGCCTTACCCCGGATAGGTCACAAACCTTTGGAAAAGTCACAATCTTTTGAAAAGGTCACAACCTTACATAAAATTCACAACTTTTCATAAAAGTAGTAAATTTTCATAAAAGTAGCAACTTTTCATAAAAGTCACAACTCTTCATAAATGTCGCAGCTTTTCATAAAAGTCATAACTCTTCATAAAAGTCGCAATCCTTCATTTTCCATTCACACCTTTTAAAACCCAACAATCCCCCGCATGAATGGGGAATGACTCCAAGACAAAGAAACGGACAAGTATGTGTACTTTACAAGCAAGAATAAATTGCATCTAGATAAGTAAGCTTCCCCTTGGACTTTCTGTAGTGAACATATGTCGGATATACTCAGTCAATTAGTAGATGTGATATCTTTGAACCGTCGAGCTTTGTTGTATACCTTGACAACCATATGTCACACAATTAACCCTTTACCGTTTATGGTTCTTACTGTTGTGTTCGTTTCAGCTATGAACACCTCCTAGTTTCATAAATGTATAGAGAGATGGGCTTTTGACAATCATCCTCTTTGAAGCGGCTTACACTTCAAACTCACGTAGGTGATTTCTAAACATGTTATCGCGTAGATACACTATTTGGTCAAATCTGCCAAACTTAGAAAATCATTAAAACCTTTAAGCTTTATTAACTCATTAACAAGCCTTAATGTTGTATCTTTGTTCCTAAGCATTGTCTTCATCATGGGAATGGATTGAGTTGATTGACAATGCCGAACCGTCAGTCACAACTTTGTTTTTCTCCTTCAATCTAGCTCTTGGGATTTCCAGTCTGCTAGATAGAGTTACCGCCATGATGACTTGTCCTAAGCCGTAAACCCATTCCCTTAGATGATCTTTCAACTTTCTCTCTAGTTAGGCCTTTTTGTAAGTGGATCTGACACATTATCATTTGACTTTACATAGTCAATTATGATAATTCCACTAGAGATTAGTTTTCTAACGGTATCATGTCTATGTCTTATATGACGAGACTTTCCGTTATACATCATGCTCCATGCCCTACCTATTGCATCTTGACAATCAAAGTGTATGCATACTGATGCCAAAAGTTTGGGCCAAAAAGAATATCTATGTAGAGTTAGGATACATGTCATTTTTGGAAGATTTCCACGAGACTGCTCCTCCACCAAGAGTTAATACATATCCACTCGTGGATTTTACTTTATTTGATCCCGGTGATCCAATTTGCAGCACTATATCCTTTCAATACTGTAGGATATTTGTATAATGCAAGACATAGTCTTGAGTATGTTTTAAATACCCCAAAACTCTTTTCATTGTCATCCAATGAGTTTGATTGGAATTATTCGTGAATTGACTCAGTTTATTAATAGCACATACTATATCTGATCGCGTACACTTTTTGATATACATCATACTTCCCAATATTCTAGCATAATCCAATTGTGAGTTACTTTCACCTTTATTCTTTTGAAGTGCGAAACTCACATTATTAGAGTCTTGACAATATTAAAATCCAAATATTTGAACTAGTCAAGTACCTTTTCAATGTAATGAGACCGTGACAATGCTAAACATCTTGGAGTTTTAAGGATTCTTATACCTAAGATTACATCAACAACTCCACGATCTTTCATATCAAAGTTGCTTTCTAGCATATGTTAGTAGCATTTGTGTCATTAGTGTCTCTACTGATGATCAACATATCACCAATATACAAACAAACAATGACCTTTTGATTTTAATGTAAACACATTTATCACTTCCATCATTCTTAAATCCATTTACCAACATAGTTTGGTCAAATTTCTTATGTCATTGTTTGGGTGCTTGTTTTAGTCCATAAAGTGACTTAACAAGTTCGCACACTTTCTCTTCTTTGCCAGAAACGACAAAACCCTTGGCTGTTCCACGTAAATTTCTTCCTCCAATTCTCTATTTATGAAAATTGTTTTCACATTCATTTGATGAATTTGGAGGTCATATAACACAACTAATGCAATTAACATCCGAATTAATGTAATTCTAGTTACTGGCGAGTATGTGTCAACAAAATCAAAACCTTATCTTTTTCTACAACCTTTGACAAAAACTCTTACTTTGTATTAATTTTCAATAGTTCCATCAACTTTTATTTTCCTTCTGAAGATTCACTTTGACCCCAAAGGTTTATTTCCTAGAAGAAAATCAATTAACTTCCAATATGGTTGCTCAAGATTGAATCAATCTCACTATTGCCGCCATATTTCCAAAAGGATTAGTATAAAGAAGACACAAGAAATGTTACAAAATCATATTCGAAGGAAGTAGATGTCCTTTGACATTTACTACGCCTCTAAATCTCTTTATTAAGTACATTCTGATTTTCTCTTTCCAAGGTCTTTTAGACCCTTCACTAGACTACTCAAGTCTAATTTTACAGTCCACAGTCATAGGTCCTATTTTAATTCTTTTAGGAATAGGAACTTGGACTTTGGCTAGACACCCCCACACTTTGAAATATTTCAAGTTAGATTTCCTTCCTTTTCATTTCTCATATGCAATAGATTGTGTCCTGAACAAACAAAACTTTTTATTGCTTTCTTTCTGAAAAGATAATTTTTTGTTGTTCCCTTTTGCTGTAAGGATAGCTTTTCCACACAACTTTTTGTGGTAAACCTGAACTTATAAGTAATGTAGCCATCATATCCTCCAAAGTTTGATCTCTTTTCCATTCTGCAATTCCAGTAGATTGAGGTGAATAGGGCAGTAGTTTGATGAATAAATTCACTTTCCAAGCATATTTCTGCAAACGGAGATTTATATTCTCCATCCCTATCACTTCTTATCTTTTTCCCAACTGATTTTCAACTTCAATATTATATTGTCTAGACATTTCTATTGCTTCATCCTTACCATTCAACAAATAGACATAGTCATTTCTAATGCAAATTGTCAATGAAAGTTATGAGATACTTTTTCCCACCACGAGATGGTGTTGACTTCATATCACAAATGTCAGTGTAAATCAACTCTAAGGGATTAGAATTCCTTTCAACAGATTTATAAGAATGCTCAGCATACTTAGATTCCACACAAACTTGACATTTTTATTTATTGCACTCAGAGTTAGACAAAACTTCTAAGTTGATCAGTTTTCCTTACAAGGTTTTGTAATTTTCTAAGTTGATCAGTTTTCCTTACAAGGTTTTGTAATTGACATGACCCAAGTGTTCATAATACAAACAGTTTGACTCAAGCAAGTAAGAACAAATAAAAATATTGAGTTTGAAAAGCTCTCCGCGAGGTAGTTTTTTCTCACAAATATTTTGTTCCTCTTTCTTACAATTTTGTGTGATACAAACACTGTTTAGACTCATCACCTTGTCAAATGTCCTTTTCAAAAAGACCTTTCCATAACTTTCAATTTGATTGTTATAGAACTACCCATGAACAAAGTTTCATCGGGTCCAATAAAGGCAATATAATCCAAATGTTTCTTTTACAAAATATGACAAATGACTATTCACCAATATTCATATTCATGTCTATACA
Source organism: Solanum chiquidenum (assembly GCA_029582725.1). Taxonomy (NCBI): domain Eukaryota; kingdom Viridiplantae; phylum Streptophyta; class Magnoliopsida; order Solanales; family Solanaceae; genus Solanum; species Solanum chiquidenum. The sequence continues at coordinate 4,369 of JAJOOS010002217.1, forward strand.
AATAGTTATATTTAATAGACATATCTTTTCATGAAAAATCACAACATTTTAAGTGACACTTTTTCCATAAAAGAACTCAATCATTTTGAACAAGTATACATATAATTTGGTAGTTTCATACTAGTCATACCATATACTAGTAAACGAGAAACTCAACGACCACAATATCAAATATACTCCAAGAATTTTGTTGATCTAACATAATATAAAAGTATCATCGAATTTCATATCTTGTGCTCCAAATTTAAATTAGACACTAAGTCTAATTTTATCTTTGTCATAAGCAAAGAACCCCCCACATTTTAAATATGATCTCAAAAATATTTTTCAAGTATTTGAAAATAGTTTTTCCACATATTTTTTTCCATCATGCTATCAAAGTGTCATTGGCAACATGAAACCACTTTTGAAAATATTATTCTACAATAGAATTATAGTTCTTCAATTTCATTTGACAATTTTTACACAATATCAAAGTTCATTCCATAGAGGCACAAAATCACAAACTCTAAGTCACTGGTATTTTTCTGCTATCACAAATAGACATACCACTTAGTATTTAAAATACTCAAGACAATTTATTTATTTTTACAATTTGTTTCTATATAGCAGTGAAGTTTATAGAAAATCAAAAGTATAAGATTAAGTTATTATGTGAAATTTTCATATTCTTCAAACCAATTGCATAGTCTAATTTATCAAGAGAAGAAAACTACAAAAGTTTTTAGTCTACAAAAATCAGACACAATCAAATTTCACATAGAGTACAAAACTACAAAAGTTTTTTTTTTCCAGTCTCCAAACAGAATTGAACATATTCATAGATTATCACATAGATATGATTTTCTTTTCAAATAGCCTTCCAACTATAACATTTTGACATACTATTTTATCAAACAAAAATGTGCATCTCTCATTCTGCAAACTAAAGAATTTTAAAGGAAACACTTTTTGCCAAGAAAAATTCATTCAAAAAACCATATGATTTGCAGATCTTTTTCCAAAGACATACATGATAAATATCAAAACTGTTAACTTTTAGAACTATTTTAGTCCTTAGATAAATAATAAGAAGGTTACCTGGTGTAATCTTTAACCGAAATACCACCAATTCTTCTAGTACATTCTCACTTCAACCTTGCTAAACAAAGCACCGAACTCTGGAGAAGTAATGCATTAATCTTCTACTTCCATGATCTATTTCTCTCAATCAGTAGAATACAAGAAATACCAACAGTATTATAATTTCCTTAAGATTATTGTTCATCTTGTATTTCTAAGATACTTAGAACAAAACTTTGAAGAACTTGGTAAGAAACAACAAAGTTTAAAGAGTATTTTTCAAAACTAGAAAATTAAAACTAGTAGAGAAAATAGAACCAGAAACAGATTAGAAACAATATAAAAATATTTTTCTCAAAGAAAGAAAATCGAGCCCACTGAATGCACAGTGTCCTCTTAAGGAAATTATTCCCCTCAAGTACCCGAGGTTAATGGAATATATCCTCCCAGGATAGAACGATCTTACTCACCGGTGTATCGCTACCTAAAACCACGGTGTCAGCGAACCACTCAACGACAGTAAAGTACACTTAGAATACTAGATTTAATAGTAGTAGTAGAAGAAGTCCAGAAAAATTCATTTCAACTAAAATGAGAGAAAATCCCTCAATTTATAGAAAACAAAGGGTAATGTGAAAAGGTTCTTATTGTGCCTTACCGAAAAGATCACAAACCTTTGGAAAAGTCACAATCTTTCGAAAAGGTCACAACTTTTCATAAAAGTCACAACTTTTCATATAAGTCACAACTTTTCATGAAAGTAGCAACTTTTCATAAAAGTCACAACTCTTCATAAGCGTTGCAGCTTTTTTCCATTCACACCTTTTAAAACCCAACAAGTTAATCTAAAGCAGCATTAAGTTACAATAGGTATCAAGGTGAAATTTAGAAGGAACGTGAGGATCCACTCAAGGCCCTTAGGACGCAGGTTTGGGATAAAATCTCTCTGACCATAAACTTAGTTGTGCCTTCTTCATTATCGGGCTGTGTTTTATCAAATTCTGTTTTCTGTGCAAAGGAATATGAGGTGTTAGTTGAGGCTAAACTGGGGGGAAAATAAGAAAAATGAAATGAGGTTATATGGTAGTGGGCTGTGATTTGAAGGTTACTTTATTAAATTGTGGAGTCAAAGGTACTTTGATTAGTTGATATCTATCGCATCAGAAGCTAAAAAGATTCTGATGAGCATTGAGAAAATCTCTTTACCCATATAGAAAAATGAAATTATATGAACATTTGAGCGGCAACTAGTTAGCTACGCCCACACTTTTCAAATTGTTAGAAGTATCAATGTTTACAACTTGCTTCTGTTTAGAACTGCTCCACTGGTGCATTTATCAGGATGATTGCTGGTAAGTAGTCTGTTGTATTCCCTAGTAGGTTCTTATAGAATCCCATGATTTCGGCTTCCACTTGATCATCATTTGTTGTCCAAGAGCCATCAGCTAGTTGTAATTTTCTAATATAGTTGGATGCAGTTCTGTACTTCATTATTGCAAAGAAATATGCAGAATTAGAATCACCTAGATGTAGCCACTGCATTCTTGATTTTTGTTTGATAATACTTTCTCTGTATCATTCTTGCATTGTGTTTACACTACAAGTTTGATCCTTCAAGTAGAATATCCTAAATAGAGCAGCAAAAAGCTCCCAAAATAGAATTTTCGTATGGAAAATATTAACTCATCGTCAAAATGAAAAGAAGTACAAAAGAGAAAAGATCATTTGTCATCAAGATTGGGAAAAGTATAAAAACCTCCAAAATATAATAGGAGGATCTTGCTCTTCACGCTGTTCTACCTACTTTGTAGATAAGGATAAACTACAACATGACAATCTAAAGATTTCATAAAGTTGTGTCTCTGTTCCAATATGGAAAAATCAAATTATATAAACTTCTAAGCAGCAATTAGTTAGCTACACCCACCCTTTTCAACTTGTTAGAAGTATCGGTATTTACAACTAGCTAGATTTGTTCAATTATGATCCTTTCTTCTTTTTGTGTAAAATTTTGTAATTACGATAGGTAAAGATATCTTAATCTATTAACTTTCTAATTAATGAGGGTACCTCAAAAATGTCAACACCATGGAAACTTAATCACACAGTCACAAATACTTGAAATTCAATAACATGCTTCCAGAAACATTATATGTTTTGTCCTTGATTCCCGGTTGGACCTTCTCCCTCAAAGTTTGATTGACCATATGAGTTGTGTTGTGATTGGAGACTCAAATTGGGTGTCAACTAATGTGCACCTCGTCGTAGGTTTGCACATTCTTTTGGTAGAGAAAACAGGGAGTATTCACAATCACACACACAACTAGAGACAAACAAAGATAGATTACATAGAGAGTGGGAAAACTAGTATCAAATCCACTAACCTAATAATCCATCAGAATAAACTCATCAGTTACAACATGAACTAATATGAAAAAAGGGACTCTACCATTTCTCATTGTGATTGATCACCTTAAGTGAAGGCTAATATGGAGAGAACATTAACTTTTTAAGTGCTAGTATTAGAAGAGTGCTAAATGACCTGAGTTTATTATTCTAGAGCATTTTTCAGGTGTTTCGCCATATGTGTTTTTCCATTTGATGAGTTTCAAATATTTTTTCATTTTAGGTAACTTAGCGACAACAAAGCCTCGTGGTCCTACTTTACTAAAAGATGTTTGGAAACTTCCTCCTAGAAAGATAATTGATGTGTCGTTTGATAGTCGTAACCAATCTATTGGGAAAGAGTGCCGAAAGCTTGCTAGCTTTCTAGGAATTGTTGCGAGAACTTCAGAATTAACACCTCTAAATATAGATGATTGGACAAATTTTGACAACGAGCAAAAGAAGAAATTGGTGGATTTTGTAAGGGTGTGAGTTAGTATTATTATAATGTGAATAAACTGAATTTGTACATGATATTATCTTATATATATTGACTTTTATTTTGCAGAAGAAGTTATCTTTTCCAAAACATGGTGAAGTGTTTGTCTTAAAGTCACTAGGAAAGAAATGGAAAGACTACAAGTGTGAAATTAAAGGTGAGTATATGCCAAAATATAAGACTAAAGTCTCTTTACTGAAAAATAGACCAAATCGCATACCGAGAGATCAATGGAGTGGTCTAGTCTCTAAGTGGCTTTCTGATAAAGCAAAGGTATAAACAAATCTTAAAAACACACCTACTTTCTTATTTTAACTATGTGTTGATTTTAGTTATGCTACATATTTTTAATAATTTGTAATATATTATTTAAACATTTCAACAACAGAGGCGTACCCAAGAAAATAGAAACAATAGAGCCAATCAAAAGATGCCTCACACAGGAGGATCCAAAAGGATTGCTACATTGATGAATGAGCAGGTATATCTGTGAAACGTAGTAGTGCCTACACGAGCAGAAATTTTCTTATTAACTCATAAAAAATGTGTGAATGGTAGACCACTGGATGATGATGATGCGAAGGCAATCGTAAGATTTCTTCTTAACGTTATTTTTTAAATTATGAAACAATTAAAAATAAACATTACAAGTGAATAAGCCAATCTCAAATTGGATTTATTGTGTATTCTATGATCAGGACATGATAAATGAAAGGATGAGCAATAATGAAAGATCTACCGACCAACCTCTTCACAATGTTGCTTGGGAAGGTGATGTGCATTCTCAAGTGTTGGGAAATGAGAAGAGTGGGTATTTTTGTGGTTTAGAAGTTGGGTTAACTCCTTCAATTATATGGGGTAGTAAATCTTCCGTAGAAAATATTGTTGTAGAAGATTCATCTAATGAGGTTGTACAAAGGTTAGAATAAGAAATAACTGAGTCAAAGGAAACACAAAATGAAGAAATGGATCTGATGAAACAAAATCACGAGAAGCTACAATCAGAATTACTCCAAATGATACAATTCATGCAAAAGTATGCTCTAATGAATCTCTTCCTCAAGATATCAATGGCACTTCAAATGAACAGATAACTAAATTTTACAAGTCTTAGAAATTTTAATTAAATTTTAATCTTATAAAAGGATTGTTAACTAATGTCTTAATACTTACAGGTTCCCAACCATAATAGCGGTCAAGAAGGAGTACCACAATCATCAAGGATATTTAGTAATGCTGAAATTACTCTACCTCATGGTACTACTCATCTTTATCATTTGACACTATTCTTTGTGTTTTCCTTCTTTTTAAATATTGTGTTAAATGGTAGAATTCCTAGAGACAAAAGATAATCAGGAGAGCATGTGAACTCAATTATTTTGGATGTGAGTATAGTTTACATGTAAAGATGTTCAGTTAGTTGTTGTTCATTTACATCGACTAAAGCTCTAGCAAGAACTTTAACTATGGTTGATTTCATTACTAGTGTTTCTTGTCTTTGTTTTTAATAGATCTGGCCGCCAGTTGAACTCGGAATTCGTAGTAGTAATAGTAGTAGTTCTTCTACAAGTATAGACTATCTTTCTGGTTCCATTTGTCTTATCGCAAAGAATCGAATGCTTGGAATTTGTTGTTTAACAGTGTTCAGAATCTTTTTATCTTCATATGGGAGTTCCGGAGAGTTATTTTATTAAATAGTACCTGCACAATCAAAACCTCTGTTAGTTAAAAAAAACTCTATAGTTAATGCTCAACTGCTCGGTGAAACAGATCGTACAGGTTTGCTTCTTCTTCTCATCAAGTTTCTATTGTTTCGAATTCCATAAACTATATTAATGGATTTTTATTGTTTTATTTAAGTTACTCCTTCTTCTTGTGCTTCCTTTTTTCTAACATGAGATAGGTTAAAAGTTTATTAATCTGATATGCTTTCTTATGTACAATCAGTGAAAGATTATTGGGTTGAGTTTCTAATACTGACTCGATTTTATTAACTATTGTATGTGCCTGATGAAGATTCATATTTTGTATAGAGTGCATATTTTTGTATAGAGTGCATATTCTGTCTTCGATGTTGATATTTTGCGAGCGAAATAAGAACTAGCCCTGTTACATGTAACTTTTAAAGTAAGATATACTTACATAATTGTAATGCTTATGTTAAGTAGAGGAGGCGAGACTCGCAAGAAAATGTATTGTATCTATAAGGTCCATACCTTTTCCATATAACTTATTAAGCAAGAGAAATATGGGCGTGTGATATTTATATACTAGTTATTTTAGAATTTTGCAGATTTAATATGTAAAGGTTTTGAGTATTTGAACCAAAAACTAGCCTTACTGTTTGCTGAATGAACATTCTCATTTTACTATTTTTTTGTTGTAAGAAGTTATTTTCTGCTACAACCAAGTGATCATAACAAATGACTTTCTAACATCACTTGCATAAGCTTCAAGCATGTATGTTCTCACTTGTGTTTCCATTTATTGTGTCCCACTTTTCATGTTGAATCTAAATCTAATGGAGGACTCATATTCTGGAGTTTCTACATCACTATGTGAGAATAGTTTTACCTCCTTGTAGATGCAAAAGGCCAAACCTTGCATTTTGTAATGGAGCAGAGGTTTGACGTATGTCTGGTTCAATTACTATTACCTTTTCATTAACCAATCTAATTGTCACTTCCTCAAATTTATAGAGGAAGCATCATGATGAACCTGAAAAGAACAAAATAGATTTTTTGGCATTAGAATTTAATTCTATATGAATTTCCAGGAGCTTCTGAGGTACTTTTGTGTTCCAGAAAGTATTGCTTATGAATTTTATGGGGCTAACTCCATGTGGGGTTCTAGCGATTATGTGTTCCAGAAAGTACAGAAAAGTTTGTAGCTTGTAGCCATGAATATAGGATAACATTCTCTTTTCTGATTGCTCCTCTAGGTTGTAACATATAGTTCTCGTGGGAAATTGTGATTGGTAATTTTCTTAATTCTTTCTTTATGTATTGTTTGAAGATTGAAGTAAATCAACAATTTAGTAACATTCTCTTTTCTGATTTCTTCTCTAGGTTATAATATATAGTTCTAGTGAAAATTGTGATTTCTAATTTTCTTAGTTTTTTCTTTCTAACCTTAGAGTTCAACCCTATTGTGTGTATCGGATTGTAACAAGTTATTTGCATCTTAATATTTTTGTTATTCTTTATTTTTTAAAATATTTTTTATGTACTCTTAAAGGTTATGGCACCTAGTAAGCACTGGATGAAACTTGTTGATAATCGTCTCGATGAAATCTACTTAGTTGGAGTGCAAGAGTTTTTGGATTATGCTTTTCAAAAAAATAGGAGAAGAATATGAAACACGATATCCATGTGTCAAATGTTAAAATACAACTTTAGCAACACATAAAATAGTTGAGACAAATTTTATAGTATATGGAATCATTCGCAATTATACTTTTTGGTATCACCATGGAGAATGTTTGGGTTAGCCATTGTCAGAATTAGAATTAGAATCTGAAGATACATCAGAAGATGAAGAAGGTGATTAAGTAGAGGAATGTGAGAGTGAAGATGAAATAGAAGAACTGTTGAGAGATTTATATCCTAATTTGATGGAGGAACTACACATACTGAGTGTAATGATTTACTTGAGGAGGAACCAAATGATGAAGCAAAATTTTTTTACAACTTATTGAAGGATTTCGAGCTGCCATTATAAAAAAAATCAAAATCTTCAAAGCTTTCTTCTTTGATCAAATTACTTCACATCAAAAGTATGGGTCGTTGGAGTAATGTATCATTTAGCATGTTATTGAAAATGTTGAAAGAGGAGTTGTTGCCTGATGGCGCCGATTTGCCAAACTCATATTATGAGGTAAAGAAGATAATTCAAGAACTCAGGCTTTCATACAACAAGATTGATGCTTGTACTAATGATTGCATGCTATACTGGAAGGAGGATAGCTTACTTGACTCTTGCAAAGTTTGTGGTGCATCAAGATGGAAAATAAATACACATAGCGGGGAAACAAAGAATAAAAAAGGTAAAAAATAGCGTTAAAGAGCTTACGCTATTTTCCTTTAAAGCCTAGCCTTCAAATGTTGTTTATGTCTAGAAAGACATCTACTCTAATGACATGGCACAAGGATAAAAGAGTTGATGATGGAATAATGAGGCATCTGACTGATTCAATGGCATGGAAGTCATTTGATGAACTTCATCCTTCTTTTACGGCTGAGCCTCCTAATGTTTGACTTGGACTTGCTAGTGATGGATTTCAACCATTTCGGAAATAAAAAACCTCACATAGCATTTGGCATGTGGTTCTTATTCCTTATAATCTACCACCTTGATTATGTATGAAGCAAGAAAATTTTATTTTGTCTATGCTTATTCCAGGTTCAAATGGTCCAGGAGATGCAATTGATACATATCTCCAGCCTTTAATAGAGGAATTGAAGAACTTGTGGGAAGTTGGTATTGAGACCTATGATGCATCGACTAGAACAAATTTTAAATTACATGCTTCTTTATTGTGGACAATCAATGACTTTCCAGCATATGGAAATTTATCTGGATGGAGTACAAAAGGAAAAATGGCATGCCCATGTTGCAATAAAGACACTTCCTTAATTCGATTGGTGAATGATAAGAAGTAGTGTTTTATGGGTCATCGGTGTTATCTTTCTCAGAATCACAAATGGAGAAATAATAAGGACTCATTTGATGGTACAATTGAGAAAAGGCCCCCACCAAAAATGTGTTCAGGTATTGATATACTTAATCAGGTACAAGATCTTGAAGGGATACACTTATTGGAACAAAAAAAGTATATTTTTTGAACTTCCATATTGGAAGTGTCTCTTGTTGCGACATAATTTAGATGTTATGAATATTGAATACAAATATGTGATAATATCATGGGGACAATCATGAATGTCAAAGGAAATACCAAGGACACAATTAAAACTCGACTAGATTTGCAAGAAATGAACATTAGGCCGAAATTGCACCCCATCCAAAAGGGGGAGAAGATTGAAGTTCCCAACAACATGCTACACATTGTCTCCAGAAGATAAGCACAAATTATGCCTTTTCTTAAAGAATCTAAAGGTTCCTGATGGTTTTTCATCTAATATTTCTCAATGTGTGAACCTAAAATATCACAAGATATCTGGATTGAAAATCCATGATTGTCATGTTCTCTTGCAACATCTAGTCCCTCTTGCACTTCGTGGTATGCTTTCAAAAGAAGTGTGTGAACCACTTATTGAATCATCTATATTTTTTTGTTTGCTTGGATCAAAGGAGTTGAGAATTGATAACTTGGAACATATTGAAGCTCAAATACACATAACACTTTGCAAGTTAAAAATGGTCTTCCCTCCTTCATTTTTTGATGTCATGGTTCACTTACCTGTTCATTTAGCTACTGAAGCTAAGATTGATGGACCGATTCATTATCGGTGGATGTATCCTATGGAACGATGGATTTTTTTTTTGAAATCTTTCATTGGTAATAGAGCATGTCCAGAAGGTTGTATTGCAGAGGGATACATTGCAAATGAATGTATGACACTATGTTCAAGGTATCTGCATAAAGTTGAAACAAGATTCAATCGGCCTGATCGAAATCATGATGGTGGTTTAAAACAATCGAATGGCGGTTTATCTATCTTTAGTCAACTTGAAAGAACTTTGGGAGCTAATGATCCATGTAAGCTTGAAGCGGATGAATTAGAACAAGCACACATGTACTGAAGAATTGTAATGAAGTCTTACCATATCTCAAGTATGAAGAGTTCTTTCATATCATTTCATTATTATTTATTTTAGAGTAATATCTTTTCTATATGAGGACTTATGGTTCACTTCAATTTTGTAGAGAGTTTGCACAAACTCATGAGAATGCTTGACACTTGTCTGATGCAGAATGGAGCCGGAAATTTATTGAATGGTTTAAATATAGGGTGAGTAATACATAAATATAAAACTTTATATTCTAATATTATAATACTCATTCTAAAATATTCAACGAAATCTTGTTAATCGGTCGTACAATTGCATAAAGGAGATGATAGTTGTATCATGGAAGATCTACTCTCACTTTCACGCGGTCCCACCAAATATTCGACGCGTTCTAATGGTTACGTTGTTAATGGATATAGATTTCATGTAGAATATTATGATAAAAAGTTAAGGACTCAAAATTGTGGTGGTGTTGTATTGGGTGAGAATGATGAAGATAATGAGAACCTTGATTACTATGGAGTCTTAACAGATATAATTGAGTTGCAATTTTTCATGGATAGAAGAGTGGTTTTATTTCGATGTAATTGGTTTGATGTGTATGATGAAATAAAAGGAGTTAAAAAGGATGAGTATGATTTTCTGAGTGTTAATCCAGAGAGATTTTTTAAAACAAATAAGCCATTTGTTTTAGCGGATCAAGCATCTCAAGTATTTTATGCTAATGATAATTCCAACAAAGGTTGGAAAGTAGTGACGAAGACTCAACCTCATGATTCCTATGAGATTGTGGAACAAATGGATGATGATATTGTAGAGTTAGCAAGTCTTTCACAAAAGAAAAGAAAAAGAACTAATGAGGTGAAGTATCTATTTATGAATTAATCTATTCATTGTTAAACAGTATGATGGCACAATTTCTTTTATAACTACATTGTTAAATATTTTTCAAGTTCAATTTTTAACTTTTTACTCTTTTTGCAAGTTCAAGATGAAACCATTGAAAACTGAAAATGAGGTCGGTTCTAATATGAAGAGTACTATCAGATATACATTTGTCGCGCCTGGTGCTATAGAAAAGGGATGGGGACGAGGGCTAAAATCTTTGGGTGAGAAAGGGAAACACCATCTAAGAGTTTCTTGCCTCAATCAAGTGATCTAGTTAAAAAGTACATCAAAGAAATTGAAACAAGTAAGATATTTTGTATTCTTTTACTTCAAACAATAAGCAAAATCTTTAAATGTATTGAAGAGAAAAATATTTTCCTGCTTTCTGTATTTTATCGTGGAGGTGGAGGTGAGGTTGTAGTTGTATTACCAAGTGATTTGTCTGTGCAAACCCTCTGTGACTTCAACTTTTTGTTCTTCGTGCATCTCTTACTCGTTAAGTGCACTAGAAGGTTTGTCTTAACAACGGTATAAATGAACTATGATGGACTGTTCTGATGGATTGTTGTGATGACTTTCTTTTTCAGATAGCAAACTGGTTGTTGTTTCGTTTTCTTTTTCTGGGAAATTGGTGAAATTCTTGGCTTCCTAGGCAGATTGGGAAACTGTATGGTCAGTGAGCAACTTTCAGACATGTTTATCTGGGGAACAAGTCATGCCCCAAACTAGAACCCTGTAAATAATAAAAGATTGTTGACAAAGTTCAAGGAAAAGTTTTTTCGATGAAGTAAGGATTAAAATTAGAAGCATAAAAAATATGCAAAAAAGCACTGTGCATGTGGAGTTACAAGAGTATATTACAAAAGTCCTATACTATAGGGAGATAACAAAATCCAACAAAGACTCAAAAGAGCTAATAGGGGGGAAAAATGCTCTGTAGTTTGGAGTTGCTAAACCATCAAAACACCTTTTGTTCCTCTGTCCTAAAGGTCCAAAAATATGCACCCAGTAATCATTCTCCAGTTTTTCCTGATGAATTTACCAATTTTTCATTAACTCCAGCTGCTGTAGGCATTTTTTATGCTTTCTGGTAACACCCAGCTGAGTATTTTGTACTCTTTTACTTCAGACTAGGAGTGGCAAACGAGCGAGTCGAGTAGAATATGAGTCGATAAAAAAATGAGTTAAATAAAAATGGATAAGTTTCTCGACTCTACTCACATTTTAAATGGGTAAAAATGAGTTACCCAATGGATAATATAGGTAACCTTATTTACCCATATTATAATAGAAATCTTGTTAAAAGCTTTAAAAACAAAAAAAATAAAATTTTATCACTTCACTCCACACCCTACCAGCCCCCCTACCCCCTATCCCAAAAAAAATGTAAAATAAATAAAATAAATTACCACCTCACCCCTACCAGCCCCCCCACACCCCCTACCTCCTAACCAGACCCCCCCCTTCCACACCCCATCCAAAAAAATTAACAAAATTTTAAATTTTTTCATTAAATTTTTTAAATTTGTTTTTAAAAAAAATTACCAGCCCCCCCCCCTACCCCCTACCAGCCCGCAAACACCCAATCCCAAAAAAAATTAACAAAATTTTCGATTTTTTCATTAATATTGTTTTAAAAAAAATTACCGCCCCACCCCTACCAAGCCCGACACCCCCCTACCCCTACCAGCCCCCTCCCTCCACAACCCCCTTACTCCCTACCAGCACACCCCATCCAAAATAAAATTAACAAAATTTTAATTTGTTTCATTAAATTTTTTAAAAAAAATTTAATTTTTTTTTTACCACCCATACCTACAACCCCCCCCCCCCTTCCACACCCCATCCCAAAAACAATTAACAAAATTTTAAATTTTTTCATTGAAATTTTTTAAAAAATTATTACCAACCCACCCCTCTACCAGCCCTCCAAACCCCCTACCCTCCTCCCATACCCCATCCAAAAAAGAATTAACAAAATTTTAAATTTTTTCCAAATATTTTTCTTAAAAAAAAATATTGAAAAATTTACCAACCCATCCCCCTATTCCAAAAAAAAATGTAAAACAAAGTTTCATTTTTTTATAGATTTTTTTAAAAAAATAAAAAAGCTTTCTTACTACTCCACCCTTTTATCACTATTTTTTGTTTGTGTGAATGCATATCTTTTACCCATTTTATCCATTTAACTACCCACTTTTAAATGGGTAATATGGGTATTACTCGTTTTTATCCATTTTTAAATGAGTTGGATACCCAACCCATTTAAAATGGGTAAATATGAGCGGATACCCATATTAATTACCCATTCTGCCACCCCTACTTCAGACCATAAGCAAAATCTTTAATTGTATTGAAGAGAAAAATCTTTTCCTGCTTTCTGTATTTTATCGTGAAGGAGGAGGTGTAGAATATTAACCATTTCCGACGAAAATGACTGAACCTATTGATTTTTAATCTCAAACAAATGACTGATTTTATACTTGGTGAGTGATTTTTACCTGGTGACTAAACCTATTATTTACTGGTAATCTCGAACAAATGACTGAACTTCTGATGCAAAACAGTAGCCTCAGTCTCAGAAATAATCCTCTGCTGCAACTATTATGAAGCATTTTCAAGTCCTTCTTCATATATTTATTTTTTTTCACTACTCTTAGCATGGTACACCCTCTTATATATGCTTCCCACCTTGTCTTAACTATATTCATGAATGATGGATGTGCACTCCAGAAAATATAAAGAATGTCTAGTGTATGAGAACCCAAATTGTTGTGCATGCGTTGGAAGCCCTTAAATTAAGTATTTTATATATTTTTAGTTGTTTTATTTATTATTCTAGAATAGGATTTATGTTTCATAGTTTCATAAGGATTACGTTAAGTTATAGTTATTAGTTAGGAGTAGGATTTAGGTCTCCTACTTTCATAAGAATTAGACTTCCTATTGATGTAATAAGACTCCTATTTAAAGGGTTTTTTGATGAATAAATCAGTAACTCATATTTCAGCAAAACAACAAGAGTTTAGAGTTCTCTCTTCCATTGAACTCTACGGTTTCAGTCTCCCTATGAAGAGCTGAAGAGATCAGAGTTCTCTCTTTTAATGAATTATAAGGTTTCAGCCTCTTTTTAATGAGCTGCTTTATGTCACGCCGGGCCTACACCCTGGGCGGGACTGGTACTCAAAGACCATTGTTGGTCCTCTAGCGAACCCTTGGCCTGTCTTACTTACTCAGCGAAAGACTTAAAGCATTAATACAAGGATTAAAGTGCACTTACTCAACTCCTGAAAGATAACTTAGAATGTTTTTAAAGATAAAACATTAAACTTAGCCAAAATGGTAACTCAAGTCTTAATAGATAATAAATAACAATATAAAGACAACTGACTGCTAACTGTCTATCTATGAAGCCTCTAATAACTGAGATGGATGTTGGGACAAGACCCTCGATCATCCTAACAACTGAACACTACTGAAGTAAATGAAAAAGGAGCTCTCCGAGAAGCAAGGAGGCTCACCAACTGACTCTGAGTGCTCAACCTGATCAACGATGCGCTGGATGTTGATCCTGGTTACCTGCGTCTCCATCATAAGACGATGCAGGACAACTGGCATCAGTAGATGGAATGTACGAGTATACGAATTGGAATGCTAAACACAACATAGGCTTGAAAAGAATCTGAAAGAAACTAAAGAACTTACCTGGCTCAACTCAACTCAACATAACTGAACTCATTTCAATATAAAGCAATTTAAAACATGTGCAATATAAAGAAAAGTTGTTTAAAAATATGATGTCAACTGTGTCTGTATGCAAAGATACATATAACTCTGAGATGTATGTAAAAATACAAATAATCTAATATATATAAAAAAAACAAAATACTATTGTGGGAGTTTCTCTAACCGACAACCATTACATTAGAGTTGTTGTGATTATACATTGATCTTCCTCATGTTGTCAGCGTATCCTACACCTTGCCATATGTATAGGACCTGAACTACTAAGTGAATCCACTAGTCTATGTGAAAATGATTCATCTAAAAAGTATGACTCTTTTCTACCCATGATGGCTACATGGTTTATGGAGACGTGAGTTATCTGAACTCAAGCTCCTCCCTATATCGGTGCTCAATACTACTCCCAAAATATGATACTAGCTCTTTATGTTTAAAACATACTTCTTTCTGTGATTTGAAATAATTGCTCAAAAACTTAGCTCAAAGGCTATCTTGGAAATCAAGGTGTCCTCTCTTGCTTTATTGTGAAAGAATTTACTCTTTAACTGAAAACTATCCCAAAGGCTCTTTACTGAAAAACTAGCTCAAAGGCTCTTTACTGAAACACTAGCTCAAAGGCTCTTTTGAAAATCTTAGTTTTCCGTTCTTATATAAATGTGAAAACATTTTAAACTCTTTTGGGAATACATAGTCCCCATGTACTTTTGAAGAAATGAACTTCAACTTTACTCTGTACTGAACTCAAAACTTAAGTCTTAAAACAAAGTTAAAACATTTGTAAAAGACTTTTTAAAATATGGTTCATGCTGAATTATGGACGTGAACGACTCGATGCAAGGTTTTCAATAACCATAGATAGATCTCAATACTTGGAACTCAAGAACATCACTAATACTACTCATTTCAAGAATGCTCAACTCACAGGGTTCATGCGGAATTATGAGCATGAACTACTCAACTCAAGGACTCAAATATGCTTCTCATCTCAAGATTGTTCGACTTATAGGGTTCATGCGAAATTATGAGCATGAACAATTCAACTCAAGGACTTCATGGGTAACAAGTAATAGTGACATGATTATAAATATAATCTCATAGGGGATTAGGAACTCAATATTTAGAACTTGAAGATACTACTCCTCTCAAAGGTACTAAACTTATGAAGTTCATGCGGAAGTTCTGGGCATGAACGACTCGACTCAAGGGTCAAAATATCAATAAGGAACTCATGTATACGACTCTTCTCATTTTCATACTTACTTACTCAAATCGATGATGGATTTCAAAGGATTCACAATTAAACTCAAAGTCTTGCTTGAACTCTACTCTTAACTCTCTCTTTAATTTGAATTATGAATTCAAGAGTTATGATTCATGATATGAAGGATCTCAATAACAATATAGCTATTCGATAATTAGGAATAGAACTTTTAAAAGAAACATGAATTCAAGAACTCAAAATCAACTTATCTCAAGAATACTCAAATCTAGGGAAAGTATCCTAGATTACTCTTTTACTAATCTGAAAATAGATGTAGGGCGTGAGGACGAACTAATCCAACACTATGATAGCCTTACATACCTAGAAGAACATGATTTTTGAAGAATCTTGAAGAAGAAATTGATTAGAAGCCTTGAATCCCTAGCTTGAAGGTAAACAATCAAGAAACCCTTTCTTGAGATTCTTAATTAGTTTTTTGAAATCTCTATGGCCAAGAATTATGATTTTCATTAGTGAAGATGAAAATCTGATTGTTTTGAGCCTTTTATTAGTCAAGAAATTTGTTTATGGTTTTCTTGAAGGTAAAAAGACAAAAACGACTCTTTTTAATATTTTCCCGTCGGCTAATTCGTAACAGCACTGTATAGGTTACTAAAGTAGTCATAACTTTTTACTCAGAAATTGGATTGACGTGAAATTGGTGGCGTTGGAAAGTAAATTTAAATACCTTTAAGTGGATAGGTTATGACTCATATAACTCTTTATATTCTAAGATATATGGTCATTTGAAGTTGACCCAAGTAGAATCTTACATCAAAACTTAATGAAACTTCAAAAACACTTATCAAGTATTAGAACATCTGGCATTACGACATCACTCAGTAGCTTAGTCATATTAGGATCAGTAGTTTAGTCGTATTAGGATTGCATTACTAATTCAGCAGTTATTATTTATTTAGATTACTTTAGTTCAGTTCGTTTAGGAGTTTTATTATTCCCTGTAACTCTATTTAATACCTTGCTGCCTTCATTAATACACAACTATTTTCAGCACACATTCAGTCTTTATATGGTATCAGGGCTTTTTATGCTCTAACGAGTACGATCAAATTTTTTTTCTCCTCCTCACGCAGATCAGCAACAATGACCAATGGTAACAACAATCCCAGAGTTGTCAATGTTGATAACACCACGGGTACCAATATTATCATTCCATTCAATCCTGCATCCCAATTACCCATCAAACTAAGCGGTGGTCACAACTTCGCCACCTGGAAAGCCCAATTTTCCATGCTTATGTATGTCTACAACCTCTTTGGCCATCTCGATGGAACCACTCCGTCCCCCAGTCGCAGGATTACTCTCGGCACAAATATATCTCCTAATCCTGCCTTCTTAACTTGGTTCCGTCAGGACCAACTCATCCAGAATGTCATCATGGCTTCTGTCAAACCCACTATTGCCCCTATTGTTGCTGCCGCTGACTTGGCTAAATCAACTTGGGATGCTTTGCATACCACTTATGCGAACAAATCTCAAACCCGAGTCTTCAGTTTGAGTGATCAGCTTGCCCGTGTCACTAAGGACTCTCGCTCCATTACTGAATATCTTCACACTATTCGGTCTTTTTCAGATGAGTTAGCCACTGCTGGTGCTCTTGTTTCCAATCCTGAACTCATCGTCAAAATACTCAGTGGTCTAGGTCCTGAATTTCGTGAGATCTCTGCTGCCATTCGTGCACGCGATACAGCTATCTCCTATGAGGAACTGTTTGAAATGCTGCTGAACTTTGAACTCTTCCTTCGCCATGAGGATGCTAAGAAACTACCTAGTACCATCACTGTTGCAGTTGCTACTCCCACCAAATTCAACTCCAGTAATCACAACAATCGTAAACAAACCAACAACTCTCAACAATGGCGCCAAAATTCGCATCCAAGCACTCCACCACAATGGCAGTCCAGTTCCAATCCAAACGGTGTTACTCGATGTCAACTATGTAATAGAATTGGCCACACTGCCAATGTTTGCCGCTCGAAGTCTCATAATCACTTTGAAGCGAAAGCCAACTATGCTGCTGGGTTTACGGCGAACACCAACCCCTGGATAGTTGACTCAGGAGCCGCCCATCACATCACAACAGAGCCGCACAACCTACAGCCATACCACGGTAACGAGGATGTCTCCATGGGTGATGGTAACAAAATTCCTATCTCTCACACTGGTTCTACTAAATTAAATGCATCAAATAATGTTTTTAAGCTAACCCACACTCTGTGTGCACCTTCCATTAAACTCAAGATTCTTTCGGTTTCTAAATTCTGTCAAGATAATCTTAAGTCTATTGAATTTTTTCCTTCTTTGTTGTGAAGGATTTGCAAACGCGGAAGCCACTGGTGCACGGTCGGACCAACAATGGACTGTATGAGTGGCCTGTCTCACATCCCCAAGCTCACATTATCTCCACATCCATTCCTCTCACTACTTGGCACCAACGTCTTGGACATCCTCACTCTAGAGTTCTTAAGTTTATTTTAAATAAATTCTCGCTACCGTTTCATGAGCGAGACAAAAACTTTCATTGTAATTCTTGTTTATCTAATAAAGCTCATCGGCATCCTTTTACCCAATTATCACTGTCACAGAGAGGACGATGCGAATTGTGGTGGGCTTGACGACTGGGCTGAATGTGGCATGAAAATCAATGCCCGGCCTCTGAGTAAAGCCTTTTGCAACTAGGCGCACTTTGTATCTGTCGATGATATTATTATCACTGGGAGCAATACTTTAAGTGTCAATCAGGTTATCGCTTCCCTTGCTTCTAAGTTCTCTATTAAAGATTTAGGTAATCTTCACTATTTTCTTGGTGTTGAAGTGATACACTACTCTAACGGTTTAATTCTCACCCAAGCAAATTATGTGAATGAAATTTTAAATGATGTGCTAATGACCGACTGCAAGAGTGTTAGCACGCCAATGAGTGCATCTGAGTTACTCACCTTGTCTGATGGAACTCACTTGACTGATGCTACACGTTATCGCCGAGTCTTGGGTAGGCTTCAATATCTATCCTTCACTAGACCTGACATAGCCTATGCAGTCAACAAGCTATCTCAATTCATGCAAGCACCATCAGACCTTCACTGGAAGGCTGTAAAATATGTTATTCGATACCTACGTGGTACCATTCAACTCGGCCTACGCGTTACTCCTATTGATGATTTCAATCTACATGTGTACTCTAATGCATATTGGGGTGGGGACATCGTTGACAGAGTTTCTACATCTGGTTACATCTTATTTCTTGGTCACAATCCAATTAGCTGGTCCTCAAAGAAGCAAAATATTGTCTCACGATCCTCCACTGAGTCTGAATACAGGGCTGTAGCCAATGCACTTTCTGAAACTTTATGGGTCACCAATCTCCTAAATGAGTTGCATTTTTTCCAGTACATCAGCTACCCACAATTTATTGTGACAATCTTGGAGCCACATTCTTGAGCAAGAATCATGTTCTCCATAGCCGTGTGAAGCATGCTGCCGTGGACTTTCACTTTGTTCGCCACTATGTTGACATCAAAAGGGTTCGTGTTGTTCATGTCCATGGCGCTGATCAAATTGCTGACACTCTCACCAAGGCACTTCCTAAATCTGCTTTTGAGTCTAATTTGTTCAAGTTAGGCTTGGTGACTCATCGCCTAACTTGAGGGGGCGTATTAGAACATCTGGTGTTAGGACATCACTCAGTAGCTTAGTCGTATTAGGATTGCATTACTAATTCAACAGTTATTATTTATTTAGATTACTTTAGTTCAGTTCGTTTAGGAGTCTTATTATTCCCTGTAACTCTATTTAATACCTTGCTGCCTTCATTAATACACAACTATTTTCAGCACACATTCAGTCTTTATATCAAGAACTTATCAAGAACTTAAATCCTTAAATTTCAAGAACGAAATTACGCTGAATAAATCATGATTCGCATGTGGGTGAAAGAACCCAACACTATGGAAGCTTACCTACCTCTTAGGGATTAAACCCATGGCGAAAATTCGAAACAAAACGCAAGACTCTCGACGAACGCTTTGATCCTCTCCTCTTTTCTCCTCTTTTCTCTTCTTTTCTCTTCTTGAACCTTCTTGAACTCTCAACTAAAACCCTAGGCGTATATTAGGATTATAAACTGAACCTAATCAGATTAGACCCCTAAATTATTACTAAAAACGAATGAAATCTGATTCGGTAAGGAAAAGATCAAAATACCCCTCTAAAATCCGGTTTTGACTTTCCTTATCTAGATAGCCCAACTTCAAATGGACATATCTCCCTCATACGAACTCGAAATTTAAAAAACTCGGTGGATTTGGAAAGATAATTCAAAGACCTTTCCTATGGTATCTGGTAGCACACCTAACTCATCCTGAGCTAGGAGTTATGGTCCTTTGAAGTCTACCCAAAACTCATACTTAAGCACAACTTCCAAAATTTAAGATTTTGCTATTTCCAATTTAGTTCTTTTTGGAACTCAAGGTGCTACATCTAGTGACCTTAACACTTAATTTTAAAAAAAATTCCTTGGTAAAATCTCACTCACTACGAAGAACGGTTTGAGTCGTAGTTTGATTTTTTTTTTGGGGTGTTACAATTTATATATCGCCCCGTGAATCGATCCTTTCCTAAAGATTCATAACAATTTGGTATCAGAGTCTAACACAATGGGTGATGAGATCAGTTCTGGATTTCATGGAGAACATACCATTACAGAAACCCTATTGGACTGTAAAATTGCAGCAATGGAACAATGCCTCATCAAAAGAATTATCCAAGTCATCCAAGAACAATTGTCTAGATTGGGAATTGACTACACAAAACCAGCAACCCACAAACCTGAGTCAAATAGTGCCCAAACAACTAGCAAATCAACAATTCCCGCTACAAAAGGCAATGCACCACCTACTTTTAACGGCAACAATAATCCATTAATTCGGGCACATCGTTGTGAACATTTTTTTGAAAAAAGTCAACATACAATGAAATCAACAAAGATTGGTGTGGCTGGATTTCACATGTTCAAACTAGCACCATTATGGTATTATCAACTTATACAAGCGTTAGGCTCATTGAGTTGGGAAGAATATCAACGATTTGGACCTCATGAAAGTAGCAACATGATGGGAAAATTATTTATGCTTCAACAAACTGATAGAGTCAAAATTTATCAATGTCAACTTCAAGCTAGGGCTGGAATTGGATAAGTTGATACTGATCCAGATTTTCTGAATGATTGCCCCAAAATTCGAGCTTGAGGACAAGCTCTTTCAACATAAGAGAGGGGTATTGTTGTGGATGAGTTGGAAGCCCTTAAATTAAGTATTTAATAATATTTTTAGTTGTTTTATTTATTATTCTAGAATAGGATTTATGTTTCATAGTTTCATAAGGATTACGTTAAGTTATAGTTATTAGTTAGGAGTAGGATTTACGTCTCCAACTTTCATAAGAATTAGACTTCCTATTGATGTAATAAGACTCCTATTTAAAGGGGATTTTGATGAATAAATCAGTAAGTCATATTTCAGGAAAAAAAGAAGAGATTAGAGTTCTCTCTTCCATTGAACTCTAAGGTTTCAGTCTCCCTTTGAAGTGCTGAAGAGATCAGAGTTCTCTCTTTTAATGAATTCTAAGGTTTTAGCCTCCCTTTAATGAGTTGATTTACATATCGCCCTGTGAATCGATCCTTCCCTAAAGATTCATAACACAAATCTTTAAATTATTGGATTTATATGATTCTGAATGGAGCGGTATGGTAAGTGACAATTCCGACAGGGATCCAAACTAGCTTGAGTATTGAGGCATGGTTGTAGTTCTATTACCAAGTGATTTGCCTATGCAAACCCTTTGTGACTTCAACTTTTTGTTCCAAGTGCATCTATTACTAGTTAAGTACACTAGAAGGTTTGTCCTAACAATGGTATAAATGAACTATGATGGACTGTTTTGATGAAATTTTTTTTAGATAGTAAACTGGCTGTTGTTTCATTTTCTTTTTCTAGGAAATGGGTGAAATGCTTGGATTCCTAGGCAGATTTGGAACCTATATGGTCAGTGAGCAACTTTTTGGAAACTGAGTTGAGCCTACAAACTTTTTGGTCAGTGAGCAAACAATCTTTGATGCTTTCTGGTAACGAAAAAAGAACATCCTCCAGATGTCTGAAGCAACTGCACAATGGAGGAAAAGGTGTTTATTTGTTTCAATATGCTATTTTCTGAAGCAACTGCACATAGCATTTGTGAACTATGTCAAAGGACCCTCTGCACAAGTTATCTTGAGTGAGGCAGGCTTCATTTAGAGCAGTCCAACTGTAGCAGATGCCTTTAAGGGGCATTTTGGACTGAAGTTATGTAGGTCATCTGTCTTGAGTCTTAACAGTATAAACTCCCAATGGACTTGTTCCCTAGATGAACATGTCTGAAAGTTTCTCACTGACTAAACAGTTTCCTAACCTTTCATAATAGCTAAATCATCTCTAGCAGCCTCAGTCCCATGGGAGTGAACATCCGGACTGAACATCTATCATATAGTTCCAAAGTTCCCACCCTTCAAACATTTTAATCTCAAACAAATGACTATTTTTTTCTAGGTTCTATAGAGATGGACAGAGGACAAGGACTTAAAAAGAACTCCATGGTTCATGAGAAAGAGAAAATGCAAATTAATACTTCATTTCCTACATTTGCTATTCAAGTTGAGAAATGCACACAAGAAGTTGAAACAAGTAAGCTTTTTTAAAACATGTATTTTTTGCAAATCTGTTATGTTTTCAACTTTTTGATAAACTCTTATATTACGTTTAGTGCTTCCAATAGCTATAAGAAAGGGACTAGAGAAAAGATCTAAATCTTTGAGCTCATCTTTAGGATTTTCTGAATCTGAGGTGGGATCTTTTAACAAGAGTAATGTTTGTGCTAATCAACATATGCAAACTCCTTCTAAAATCACAAAATGGAGTTCTACCTTCTCCTCTAGTCAAAAAATGCAAAAAATGAAAAGAATACCTCTTGAGAAAGAGGATATGAAAACCAATGTTTCATTGCCTCCATCTATTGATCAAGTTATGAAACACTCTCAAACAACTGAAAAAGGTATGATATCTTAAATTCATATATTATTACGTTTTAGAATTGAGTTTGATTACTATAGTGTTTATCAAATTATGCAATTGTAGGTTCATCTAGTCCTACAAAGGTAAAAAAAAGTTCGAGGAAGAAACAAGTGCAAAGAAGTTGCTTCACTTGAAATTGGACAAAAGTTGAAAGTAACCTTTTACAATATTGAACGGTTGGAACAAATAGCAATCTATTTTCAGGGCATTTGGGAAAAAATGTTCCTGATCGTAATATTTGTCCCTTGGGAGTATCATCGTGGCATGATATTAAGCAAGGAAAGTTGAATCATATGTGGGCAGCCGTTGAGGTAGTAAATATACACATGATTTATATTATTTAGTGCTACCTGATATGTCGTATGTTCTTGTACATATAGCTAATGTTTCTTAGTTTAGAAGTCAATCTACAGTAGCTAGTGTCGATAATCAATTGTAAGATTTAAAGAATCTATAATCAAGTACCTTAGACTATTTTTATAATTTGGGAACAAATTGAATAGAAACAGAGATCAAGCTTGTAGATAATAACTCAACTCATGTTTCAATTGTTGTAGCATAAATTTGAGAGTGTTGATATGAATGATCATCTTGATCATATGTTGGGATGGATGAATGAGTTATGGAACAAATGGAGAGGACACTTGCATGAAAAATATGTGTAGGATAAGCCAATCCAACAGTCTCTTAAGAATATCCCAAAGGGAGTAGACAAAAAAGAATGGGAATGGTTAGTAAATGAGTATTTTGCTTCTGAAAGTTTTCAGGTATGCCTACTGAATTAATATTCTACTTTGCTAGGTTCCCTTTTCTGCAGTTTGCTTTCCTTACTTTGCTAGTCTACTGAACATCTTAGGAAGATTTTGGGTGTCTTGGCCCACACCCGTTTTGTCAAGAGCGAATCCCTATTTGGACAGTATATCCACAATTGTATTAGCTTTTCTATGGTCTATTATTTCCATTTATCCTCCTAGAATGCAACTCGTTGTTGAACAAAAATAGGCAAGAAACTTATTGTTGAACAAATACAGGTAAGAAGCAGCATGAATTCAACAAATCGAGCTAAGTTGAAGATGCTTCATCATATTGGTAGCAAGCCTATTTGAGAGATTATCTATCAAAAGGTAATATCATAAAATTATTTTTTTCGAAATAGACTTTTTACAAGGTGTGTATTATTTGACATGTTTGACTTTGATATAAAGGGAGGGAAAGATGGCAATCCACCAGATTTGGCGACTATTTTCTTTGAGACTCGTAAGAAAGATAACAAGCTTGTTGAACCTGAAGGCCGAAGCAATTGAAAAACATGTGCGTTTGGTAAATTTAATATATTAATAACTTGAAATTGATGTGTTATGACAGAAAATGTTCTTTGATATATTTTGTAGACTCAACTTGAAGAAATGATTCTAGCAGATCCATCTCTACCTATTATAGAGGTTGTTGAAAAATGTTGTGGACCTCAAACTCGTAGCCATGTATTTGGATTAGGGGGTGGAGTAAAGACAAAAGACTTGAAAGGTGGAACTTCTTCAAAGGCTGAATTATTGTCTGCTCTACGTTCAACTCGAGAGGATATCAAATCCTTGAATGAAGAAAATAAATCCTTGAATGAGGAAACCAAATCTTTGAATGATCTCTTGTATACCATAGAACATAAGTTGAAAGAAATAATGAAAATGAATGAACTCTTCGTTGCTTAGCAATCACATGTCCCACCTATAATATCATCCGTTTCAATTGAATGACCATTGCCTTTTCAGCTGACCAAGTTAGTAACAATATACCTGACTTTTTTTATTTATTTTCTTTAGAGTGAGTTACTGTATAGATGGGATCCGTTTTTGAATATCTGCACTACTCAACTTTCTTTGATTGTCATGGGCTCTGTTTTTCATTTTCTGCATAGCGGCAAAAACTTTATTTTTAAATTTTATGTACTGCTGAAACACTGCTGCCAACTTCTCTATTTTACCATGTTTTTCATGATTGTTGTTCATCCTGATCATCTCTTAC
This sequence comes from Solanum chiquidenum, assembly GCA_029582725.1. Classification (NCBI taxonomy): domain Eukaryota; kingdom Viridiplantae; phylum Streptophyta; class Magnoliopsida; order Solanales; family Solanaceae; genus Solanum; species Solanum chiquidenum. The sequence continues at coordinate 29,102 of JAJOOS010002217.1, forward strand.
GATATACTTTTTTCACTGCTACAACATATCATTGTTGCCACGTAACATTGTTGCAACGTAACATTGCTGCCAACTTCACTATTCTTCCATTTTCTTCATAACAACACAAACCTTTTTTTAAAAAAAATTATGCACTGTTGCAACAGTGCTTCAAGCTTTTCTGTTTTACCGTGTTCTGTCCAATTGTTATTCATCCGGCTTAACTTGTGTCCAATTGATCTTCTTTGTTCCCTTATGATTGTTTGAATCTACTGTTAGACACAGATGTGCAGTAGGGGTTTCCCTACGCCTTACATGCTACTTCTGCAAGTCCCATGCATAGGAACTGGTGTTGTTGTGCTCGACGATGTGCACCCTTGGGTCTTCTCACGTATCTCTATTACATTGCTCTTCGGAACTGGTATTGTTGTGCTCGACTCTTTTTTTTCTTCATTCAATGTGATTTAGATTCATATAAGTGTATGTGCATGTATCCTATGTTGCTGTAACAGCCCAAAAATGTCGAGATCCTCCAAAAGTACTGTATTCTTGGAGGGTTCGAGTAACACAGTATGTATCCACGTGTGTAGTCTTTGAGTGTTGAAGGAGGGATTAACTTCCAATCTAGTTTGGGATTTATATACGAACTTTGTTTGGTATTGAGGCATTGTTTATTGGTATTAACATTGCATTTTTCTTTCCAGAAATACAAGTACCTTTCTTTTTAAGTGTCGTTGTTAGTTAGATATCGTCTTTGTTAGATTTGTCAATTATTGGGTATTGATGGTATGATCTTCTAGTAGCTGTTAATTCATTGTATCTAGTTTTCTGAGGTTCCTTGAATTTACTTTGATCTTCGTTGTTCGGAGTTTTCGAGGGGAGGGGAAATTTTGACTGGCTTCCTTAGTTTACCTCAAATCTTGTTTCTCCAGTATGATAACTCTCCCTTGGACATGCAATTCACGTTTATCATGCACCTAGAGAAGCTTATTGTTAAGTGTTAGGTGTATAGATCTACTTAACGTAAAATTTCATGCACAGCTGAAACATAACATTGCTTCTAGTTTCTCTGTTTTACACTTTTCTACAAAGTTGCTGCTAGTTTCTCTGTTTTACACTTTTCTGCCAAGTTGATTGATGTATCTGAAAATTTTTCTAATAGATTATTTTCTTATTTCTTGCAGCTTTTGTAGATGTTCCCGGGTATAACATGACAAAGACTAAACTTCAAGTTTTTTGCCCAACTTTTGTTCATTATTCAATAAAGATACAAGCTTAGAAGATGGACTAACTCATTCTTACTTTGCTATGAATGTTATGCAAAACCTTGGATGTTATCTAAGTTATTTTTTGTTGATTAAGCAAATATTGAAACTTACATCATGTGATGCTCACAAATTTATTGTATTCAATCGCACTCTTTATTTCGATCGCCCTACAACCCTTTCTATATCATCTTTTGTATCCATATTTATAGTTGTAATTAATTTGATATTTGTTAGATTCTTGTGATAATCAATGGTTGTAGAATCAATGGTGATTAATTAGAGACCATAATTATTGTCTGTCTCTAAAGGTCAATCTAGGACCAAAATTGTTGCTCATCTCTAAATCATAAGCTATCACTAGAATTGAAGCTCGTCTTTAAAGAAATTTTAGGCGCATGCTGTTGTTCTTCCCTGAAACTACTCTAGGACCAGTTTATTATGGTCGCTAGAGCTAATCTGGGAGCAGATTTTTAATGGTCTCTAACGCTATTATAGGACCAGGTCACACTCGTCTCTAAAGAGTTACTAGGACTAGGCTGCGGAAGGTCGCAAAAGAGGTTTAATGACCTTAAATATCAAGGTATCAATGGTCCATTTGAGACTAGATATGCAGTCTCTAAAAGTATTTCACGACCAGTGTTTTTTGTCGTCTCAAAACCATTCAGGGACCAGTTTTTTGAAATCGTCCTTATTGACCAGTAGCGACAACACTTTCTAGGATGAGTGACGACCAAACTTTTCTAGTCTCAATTGCTCGTTTGGGACCAGATTTGAACTTTCAGGGACTAGATTTCCCTTCCTTAGAGGTTGGTTTTCTTGTAGTGAAGGTTCAAATATATTTTTATTTTTTTTAGCTCAAGAGAAACTCTATCCTTTCTCTTATCATGAATTGCATTCCTATTAAACTTCCATGGGCGTCCAAGCATGATGTGACAATCATGCATTTGAATGACATCACAAAGAACATTATCACAGTACCTCCCAATGGAGAAAGAAATCATGCATTGCTTAGTCACCTTAAGTTCACCAAATTCATCCAACCTTTGCTTATAAGGAGTAGTATGTTTAATGCATATAAGTTTCAACTTCTCCACAACGTATGAACTTATCACATTAGTACCACTTTTACTATCAATAATCATAGAATATATATTACCATTTATCCCACATCTTATTTGAAAAATATTTTCTCTCCTTAAATTAGCTACGGTGAACTTAATCCCTTTTAATCGTTTAATCAGCACCGTTGACACCCAATTTTGGACCTCCACAATATACATTAGTTATTGAGCTTCTTCAATTTCAAACGATTTAAAATAATTAGTTTTAGAAAATTTCAAAAAAATAAAATAAAAATAGTTTACATGTTATCTTAATAGTTTTGTTACTTTTTTATAAGTTTTAAATAATATATATATTTTACATAATTAAATATATAATTAGTATATTTTATGATTATTCGAAAATCGTCTCAAAAAGATTTTGTTAAATATTTGATTAATTAGTTTAGTTATATAATAGTATATATTTTAAATTATTTAGTTTATATTTGAGATAACTATTTTATTTTGTTAAGATTAGGAAGCTCGTTGGTTAATTTATGTTAATTCGTCTTACTCATTTGTTAGTCGAGTTTGCTAAGTAATTGGCTACATTCACAATTCAATGGACCCATTCCCAATTCATTCCCAACCGACCCAATGCAAAGATTTCTTTAACCCATCCCACTTTTATTTCCAATTCCCAGCCCACCAATTTTTAAACAAAAGAAACCCAGCCCATAATAACAACAACAATACAATACAACAAACAGTACCAGCCGACCCCTGTACAACATCTTCTTCTCTGCGTAAACCAGAAAAACTCGACCCAGCAGCAGCAGCCCAGTGATCCCAGCAGCAGCAGCCCAGAATCATGCGAAATCCAGTGGTCCGCGAGAACTCGAGCCCATGTCAGGCAGTCCAGCAACTCGCGAACCTGCAGTCCTGCTCACTCGCGCGTAGTCCGCGTCGTCTTCCTCAAACCCGCGCAGCTTTACTCGTACAACCAACAGCCTGTGTTCGTCCTTGTCGCAGCCAGGTGGAGCGATCTCACGTCTTCTTCGTCCTTTTTGTCAAATCCAACGGCTCCCTTCATTTTGCCGTTGGGAATTTGTACTCAATCGAGTCAGCAACTCATCCTCCAAGGAATTTTCAAATTTCAAATTGGAATTCTTATCCAAGTTTTACCCGATTCCCCCAAAAATCTGCCATAGTTCTTCTCCTATATATACTCTGTTGTCTTTACTCTTGAGGGGGGGATTTTATTATTTATTTTTTAGCGAAAACATTCAGAACGGCTTAAGCAAAAAATATCTAAAATATACAAATAGAAACACATTCAAGGCAGAGAAAATTTAGTATCGGTCGGAGTATCACGTTTCTACCTCGTTTCACATTGGTTTTTCTCAATTTTCGTTCGAGTCTGAGAATCTGTCCGGAATTCTCGTTCGTCGTTCTTATTCGAGTTTTGTGGAGGAAGGATCGTAGTCGCTGAATCGTTGTTTCTAGTCGCTGCCCGGAAAAAGGTAATGTTTCCTCCATAGCATTCTCTTATTCTTCTTTTATTTCTAATATGTCTCATTAATGTGTTGTTGTGCCACTACTATTTGAACCTGAAAATGGGTAACTTTAATACGCTATACATTTCGTTCTTGAGCGATTTACTCTTAGTGTTAGTTCAAAATTTTACCGATTTGTATTCATTATTGTCGTCTCTCTACTTTTCTGTCCGAGTTTACTTTGTTCCTTCTTGTATGCTTGCTTGAATGTTGTTGGATCCGCTTGTTTTACTGTCTTCAAGCTTTCTTTTGTTACCAGTTGACACTATATTCAGAATAGTCAAGAGGCTTAGGGGTTATGTGCTGTTATGGTTGTGTGGTTGTGATTTCTTTGTTCTAATTTCAATAGTCTCGATTCTCTGCCTTAAGATGACATTAACTCTAGCATCAATGCTTAAATCTTTCTATTTTCTCAAAGTCATGTGTTGAGTTTGTTTAAACTCGAGCTTATCATTTGTATCTTGTTTTGTTTTTAACGGGAATTTAGCTCGATGTTGTATCCTGTTTGATATATTTTCTGCCCAAAAATACATAATCTTAAATTGGTAGTAATGTCTTGATTCACTTGTTCTGCATGATGGCATAAGTCTTGATTCACTTGTTCTGCATGATGGCATAAGTCATGATGAATTAGCTAAGGTACAACATTAATTGATATAAGTTGCTTATGTGTGATTATTTTTATTATGGTAATTAGTTAGTCTTGGGGTCAATGACACTCTGAATTTATAATGGTTATCTTGTTAACCTTGTTATGTTGTAGAGCAGTTGTAAATGATAGTGGTCTTGTCTTGAGTAATTTCAACTGTTGCCTCTATTTAGTAAGGAACGAGTTTGAGTGTTTCATATGCATAGTAATTTGAACTACATCATTTTCTTTTTCACTTGAGATGTCCTGATTAATGTGCCTTTGGTCCTTAACTTTTGCCATGACTTAGTTAAATTGTTGACCCTCTTGAAGACATTTATACAAGTTATTAAATGTTTGCGAAAGCTACTGTTGGGATTGGTAAAAATGTGAGCATAACTCATATAATAATTACATGTGTCATTATGTTAAATTATTATTTGGATTATGTAGCTATGTGTTTTAAATTGATGTTAACCATCTTTGGAGAGAATTTTTCTAATGTATTTATTATTTTTCTATGTTGCATGTGAAATTTCCTGGAGTTCACGAATTCCTGTCTTCCCCTTCACATATCGAAAGGGCCGTAAAGGCTCGATTCCTTCCTTTTCGAGTCAGCCGACGATGAAAATTTAGAACAGGTCCCCGAGAGTCGATGTGCAGGTGTTTGGAGCTGATATACGAGATTGTATGCACTAGTATACAACTAGTGTATACGGAAATTGAAATGGGCCTAAAGGCCCCGAAATTCAGCTTGTATTTTGTTATTTTTGGGCCTAAACCCTTTTATTGTAATTATTATTATTTGTTAGTTATTAAGACATGTACAAGGAGACGAGAATTGGGTCAAAGTCCCCAAAGGAAAGCAAATTTCAAAGATTAGTTAGGACAGGTACTAAATATTGGGCCTTTGGTCCCAAAACAAAAATTAGGCCCAATTACTGGCCCAGGCAGACAGAACCAGACTTGGGCTCAATTTCTTCTCTTCATCTCCTATTTATTTTGATTGTTATCACTTGTTTGCTTGTTTGTTTAATTTTAAGTTTGTTCCCTAAACCGATTCCCCAAAAGATAACCACTTTAAATCGATTACTTTTATTTTCCTAAAAAATTGAATAAGTGTTTATTTTCTTACTTGAATTACTTCGAAATATTTTACGTAGATAATAATATTTCCCCTTTTCCCCCCTTTAAATGATTTTAACTTTCATAATTATTCACTCTCTCAATATTGAATTAAGTCAACTTACTTTTAACCAAATAGTTAATTATCGGATAACCGCGTGTTAGCGGATATTTTGGGTTCAAGCGTTCGCCAAAATTTCTTACGAATTGAGGATTTGTTTCGCCAAATTAAGGTATGTAAGTTTTCATAGTGTTGGGTTCGTTCACCCACATGCCAATATGTGAATTCCATTAGTAATTTCATTCTTGAGGTTGAATGCTTTGATTTTTTTATGGGTGTTCTTGAGGTTTTGTTCTTCATGCTTTGTTTATGGAGTTAATGAATTCTTGAGGTAAGGATTTCGATTTTTGAGGGTTGTTCTTGAGGTAAAGTGAGTAGATTCTTGTGTAATTGTATTGGGTAATTTAGTATAAGGAAAATTTGAGGAAAACAATCGATTCTAGGCGAATTAGAGTAAGAAAACGAGAAAAAAAATTCGTCGGATCGTTCGGTTCCCCAGATGCACTAGGGGGCTGGCGTGGGGCGCAAGAAGTGCGCAAGAATTGACCCCAATAGTTGGATGCCCCACCCATGCGCCCAGAGGGTCAGACCACCTTCTTCTTTGTTCATCAATCCGTACTTGTCCCTTTCAGTTGAGCTTTCATTCCTTTCTAACTATCTAAACTACATTTAATCATCACGAGGTCCTTCATATCATGAATCATAACTCTTGAATTCATAATTCAAATTCATTAAAAGATTAAGAGTCGAGTTTTAGAGTGTCCTTTGAGTTATTTTGAGAAGTCTTTTACAAACTTTTAAAACTTGTTTTAAGACTTGAGTACTTGAGTATGAGAATGAGGAGAGTTAAGTTTCATTTTCCAAAATAAATATATGGGAACTAAGTATTCCCAAGAGTAAATGTTTTACATTTAAAATGAGAGGAAACATCGATTTTCAAATGAGTTCATGAAGAGTTTAGAGTACTATCTCTTTTAAAAGAACCCTTTTGAGTAAGACTCTCAAATTTTGAGGATGAAAAAATGTTTTTAAATATATGAGCATGAGTTATATTATTGGGATTAGTATTGAGAACCGATATGGGGACGAGTTCAGACCACTCAAAGTCCTCATAAGCCATGTATGCCAACGTGGGTAGAAAGGGTCATGTTTCTTTAGATGATTCCTTATTGCTTTTTAAGCATATATTAGTGGATCCACTTAGTTGAGGATGTCCTATACTCCGGCAAGGTATAGAAAAGTTCTGGCAGCGTGGGCAAGATGTTGTATCATCACATAGCTCATAGTGATGGTTGTCAGTTAGAGAATCTCTCAAATAAGAGTAAAAGAGTTTTATTTTATTTTAAAACTAGATAAACTTTTAGGATTTTGGGATAGTGAATTGAATTGGGAAATTTGTGTGTTAAAAATCATTATATAGGCTTAGCGTAGAAGGCAAAAAGACATAGTATAGTGTTAAAACAATTAGGAGAAAGACCAAAAAGCCCTAAAAATAACCATTGGACCTCCACCAATTGATGGACTTACGATCCGTGGGTCCAATTATGGACCATCCTTTCCATTCGTAGGTGGGGCTGGGACCACACTTTTGGACCTCTAACAACGATTGTAATGTATGGTCCGTTGGTCCACATACGGACGGTACATTCCAATCGTAGGTCCAAACTTTTGCCCTAAAATTTCAATAGGTGTCGGACTCACCTACGAGACCTACCTACGACACTTACATTGGATGACGGGTAGTCTTGGTGAACCGTAAAAAGGTTAATGGTAGTTGACATTTTAAAATTATTTAATGTTGTAGACTTAGCTATTTTGTGTACATGTGAGGCATATGGGGTTCCTTTAGATTTTATTTAAACTTGCGCATGAGTGTACCTTCTGGGTTTATGGGGGTCCACTTAGGTTTAGTTTAGCCATACTTAGATTTACTTTTGGTATTCTTGTATGCCTTCTTTATATATCTGCTTTGGTCTCTGTTGGTGTTTAGATTCTATCTTTTCAAATTGTTTTTACCTTTCGTTCTCGGTCGGCCTATGATTCCTACTGAGTACCTTGTTTTTTTGTACTTATGCTTTACTTGCATCTCTTCGTGATACAGGTCCTAGTACCATCTACCAACGGTGATTGTTTGTGCCATCTTTTGCATCTTGGGGAGATCAGAGACGACGGTGAGCACTTGGTGTCCTGGACCAGCCAGTATCCTTCTGTACATATGTTAGCTTGTCTTTTGCCTTTGAGGCGGATTGTTGTGGTCCACCTTTGGGACATGTATTTATTCTTGCTAGACATCCTTGTACTCGTGAGTTCCTGGTTCTGGGAGGGTATCTATTGTATATAGTTTTGGGTTTGCTTCCAGTTTTGTCTTCTTTTATTGTTAATATTCTTTTATCTTTAGTTCTACCCTTATAATCACTACTTGTCGTTGTGGGTATGAGTCGGCTTACCTACTGGTGGGCTTAATTAGGTGCCATCATGACTCAGCAAGTCGTGTCATGACAATCAAAAATTACTAAACTACAAATTCTTATAAAATTATATAAAGACATATATCGTAACTAAAGAATTATTTTCATAAATATATAAGGCATTTTTAAAAGAGAATAAGAACAATATTTTTATCAATTTTTCTAAATTAAAGTTGTGTTCCCAAACGCAAGCATTACTAATATAAGATTCTCAAATTTAGGCTCATATGTCCTTAACACGAAATAGACAACTATAAACATCTGAGGTGTTGCAATTTCTAATATGATAACTGAATCTCGCCAATAAATACGAGTGTAAAGATATGACACATGGATCTAACTTAATCCCAAAAGCTTAGCTAATAAGAGAAGGATTGTCCAAGTCCATATAAACAGGCCATCAATTCATTTCCAACAAATCTGGGATTTAACCCACTCTAACACCCCTTTATGCTCAGGTCTGACTAGAGAGTGGATCAAAAGCCTAATGGGGAGGGACCTGACTTTGATGCCAATACAGAGCTAATAGAACAATTTTGTTTTACAGTAAAACCTTAGTAAATTAATATTCAGCAAATTAATAATCTCTCTAAGATAATGTTTTTATTTGATCCTGTCTTTACCAATGGAAAAAATCACTCATTTCGATGAGATAATAAGATAATATATGTTTAAAAGACCTCTATATAAATATATTGTCCAATTAATATTATGAATAAATAATTCTTTAAAGGTACAAATATATTTGAAAGATAATTTAGTGAAATATAATTTTATTGTGTTTTATTTTTTGTAAAAATTTAGAACTAGTTAATGCTCATCTCTAACTTTTCTTACTACATCCAAAAGTTTCGATGTTTCCATGACTGTAAATTTTTTTAAGTGCATATGGAATGATTTCTTTTGTATTCACATAATATTTTACATATTTGATCTGTCATTGTTGATTTAGTGACAGTTTTTTAATGAGAAGTCATTTTTGTATATTGTTTCAAGAAATTTCATGTGTTGCTTATATAGTTTATTCTCTCACTATCATACATTGAACTTTTTTGGTAAATATATAGTGAATAATATTTGATTATTAAGAAACAATGAACATTATGTATGATGCATTTATTTTACGATAAATCATTGAATTCTTAAATTTATTTTACAATGAATCATATAACAAAAAAAATTACAATGAATCATTCACATACATTGTATTTTATGTATAATGAATGTATTTTTTTTCATATACATTCAATAAATAAGATACATCAATTAATAAGATACAATGTTTTGATAAATTCATTTTACTTTATGTATAATAAATTAGTATTTCTTGTAACTTCAATAAATATGATACATAAATTAGTAAGCTACAATAATTTTGATGTAATAAAAGTTAGCTTTTATTGAATCTCAAAAAACTCTTTAAATTAATAAATATTAATTTCTCTATTAAACAATACATCTATAAATTAATAATTATTGTGTAATCTCACCTATATTTATTTAGTGTGGTTTTGCTATAGTATTATTTTAAGAAAAAAACTTATTTGTAGGAAAATAAGGAATATTACAGAATAAAATGTTTTTGGGGATTTATTTCCGACTTTAAGTCTCGTCCTGCCCCGCCACAGCCTTACCCACCCCGCTACAACGGCTCCGCCCTGGCGGCAGAAATCCCACCTCAGCAGCTTGCACGGAACTAGTGATCAAGATTAATAATTCCAAGACCTCATTTCGCAACACTACTTCAACCAACGACACTCAGACACTACCCGTTCATGCTAAGATCAATTCCGGGAGTTCTACTCGCCTGATTTCAATTTCGTAAAGTCGTACGTGTTCCTTAACGACTTACCTATCTACTCATGTGATCAAATTGTTAATTAGATCACCTAATTTCTACCATATTTCCTTAGACGTTAATGACTCTGATTTCATCCAAATCTGGACTAGGTTGGGAAATCTCAAATTTTTACGAAAAAGTTTTTCCGCTCAAATTTTTTCCCCGTTGTCTTTTCTATAACGACGGAACTCGGTCGTTACAGTGTGCGCACATTTATGATTTTGATTAATTTTAAAAACAAACAAAATAACATAATTTTAAAAATTATTATAAACAAGTTTAGATAATGAACTAAGCCTTATATTTATTGATTTTCATAAAGTATTTTATTAAACACATGTTCATGTTGGTGTTGATGTGTTAAACATGTTAATATTCTCTCATATAAACTTTGTAATATCATATTTTTAATAAATAAAATTTTGAAATTACTCAATAAACGTATAGTTATGATTACGTTTATCAATGAACTGCGCAACGCGCGGGTACGTATACTAGTATATATATACACACACAAAATTATGGATCAATTTTAAAATAAAATATATTACTGATTTTTTTAACATTATATATTATTGTGATTATTATGATCTGGATTATCAAGATTTCAATAGTAAATATTTGAAAAAACTAGTGTGACCCTCCAAGCATATACTGAATTTTTTGTAAAATCAACATAACTTAATGTTAAAGAAAATTCTTTCCAATATTCAAATAATAAATCATGAGGATTATTACAATTTTACTTGAAGTCCTGACAAATTACCATAAGCTCGCTTAACAATCATTGAAAGCATGCTTTTATTTTTTAGCGTGGAGATCATTTTTAAAGATTTTTCTTTATGAAGCCAACTTAAGATATAACATAAAAAAAAATCTTATTTATGCAAACCATTTTTTATTTTATATGTCATATATATGTCTAAATTTCACGCTAGATATGAAGCTATTATATGTCTAAGATTCAGGCTTTGGCAAGGTCACATATCTAGTAAAACTAAATGAATGTTGACTTGGCAAGTAATTATATATTTGATGAATAATTACTATATGTCTAAGGTTTAGTGTTGCCAGGACTACAACCTCAGTCAATAATGTTTGAAAGTTAACCTTGATATGAACATAATTTTAGTAAAAATATCTTTGAAATAAATTTTCTTAAAAGCATAACTAATAATTCCTTAGCTTTCCTCCAAATGTCATTTGTTTTTTCTTTATTCGACAACAATGAATTCAATTGCTTCTTGCTTTGCCCACAGTGTTTGCGATAGTTAAATTAGCCTTATACTGAATCATTGAAAATCTAAGTAAGAAAATAATTGAAAATTTTCTCAATCATATAGAAGAGAAATACCCTAACTTATTAGGAAGAATCAAATTTTTTATATCATAAAAGTTACTCCACTGCTACTTCAGTTGGAATTAGAGAGTCAGAGAGAAAGAAAGGGCGGAGGAAGTAAGAGGGAAAGGTTGGAGACGTACTGAGAGTTATGAGCCAGACACAAGACGAGGCACCTTTGTTAAAACTACTCCAGGTAACCACTGATCCACATGACAATGTCTCTACAAGCAGATAAGGAGAATTAGAAAATGAAGGAAAGGGAAAAGAATAAAGTGAAAATCTACCTCTGCAAGCTGAGAAGAAAACATGGAAAACAAGATAAAAGTATTCATGTGTAATGACCTGCTATCGTCGTTATAGAAAAGCCATTGGGGAAAAAATTTGGGCCCGAAAACCTTTTGGTAGTAATTTGGGATTTCCTAGCCTAGTCCAGTTTTGAACGAAATCAGAGTCATACGAGTCTAGGGAAATCTGGTAATGATTGGGAGATTTAATAAGGAATTTGATTTCATGAGTAGATAGATAAGATGTTAAGGAACCTGTACGACTCTACGGAGTTGAACTCGGGTGAGTAGAACTCCTGAAACCGATCTTAGCGTGAACGGGTAGTTTCTGAGTGTCATGGGTTGAAGGCGTGCTGTGAAATGGGAGTTTGAGACTCTTAAATCGACTCTCTATTTCATGCAAGCCGCTAATGCGGGATTATTCCCGCTAGGGTGGACCCACTATGGCGGGATGGTGGCCGCCATAGCGGGCCAGTTGTAAATTAAGTCGGAAATAAATCCCAAAAACGTCATTATTATGCAAACTTCATTCTTAAGAGTTAGGAGACGAACCAAGGAGACTTCTTGACATATTTTCACCATTCTTGAAGCTAAAGGTAAGGTTTTTACTCTCCAAATCCATATTTTGATCCGTAGAATGTAAATTCATGGGTAATTATTGTTTGAGGTGGGTTTTGTAACTTATTTGGATGGTGGGAAAAATCCCAAGATGCATATTAGGATCATGGGTTTGGCCTAGGGTTGATGATTTTGATTGTAATCCGAGTAATTAGGCCTCGTTTATTGATCCTCACATTATATTGTTTGTTCGTAGACCAAGAACAAGAAAAAATAATCCGGAAAGGGAAGAATCAAGTATTTCAGGAGGGTTCAAACTTTGTTCGAGGTAGGTGATGGTTGTGATTTCATGTTGGTGCGAGGTATGTTAGTAATTACTTCATTTTAATGCATATATGTATGCTAATGTTGCACTATTGATCACCAAATGCGAGTAAGTATAAAGAAATGATTATATGTCATGATTATGAGAATGTACATTATGATTGTGATAGTGGCTTGTTGAATGGATCGGTGTTACGTTCCAACACACTAACTTGGATCGGGTGCCATATTACGACGCATATATGGAATCGGGTGTCACGTCCGGCAAACTAACTTGGATCAGGTACCACATTCCGGTACACTAACAATTAGCGTATAGGTTCCATGAGAGGACCATTGACTTGTCATATAAATGCATTATTGAGAATGTTGAATTGTTCGTTGATCCTGATATGGTGACTGATATTGTATATGTTCGGTATATGCCTATTTTATTATGTTGTAGTTACTTGTATATGTTTCACTTATTGGAATAGCCGCGTGATCCTACCACTACACTGTGGTTATGTACTGATACTACACTTGCTCTTTCTTTGTTAAGTACACGACATCTTCAGGCGGCTACTGACTGACCTCGTTTAGAAGATCAGTGATCGATTCTAATTAAAGGGTGAGCAAGTTCTTCCAGGCTACCATGAGTTCTCCTTTTGCTCAGTCCATCTTATTCGGACATAGATTAGTTCTTTCAAAATTCGTATGTTTAATTGGGTTGTACCCATTTTCCTTAGACTTATGGTTTCTTGTTAGAGTTTTGGTACATTGACTTTTATATTCTAGGGAATATTTTTGCAATATTTGTTAGTCATTGTTAGATCTTTTGGAGTTTATGGGAACTTCACTTTAATTCAACATTTAAACATGCTTTCGTATCTTTAAATGCCTTAGTTTTTGGTTGAGTTGTTTAGTTTTGGGATTAGTTGGTTAGTAGTAATGGTTCTCCCACCGGAGGGTTAGTGTGGGTGCCACTCACGATGGCCTGGGTCATGACATCATGACCTAAAGTGAGTGGAAGAGAAAGGTCGGATTCCACTCCTAGCGGCGACATGGAGAGAAAGATATGGAGCTCAAATTGAAAACCCTACCTTTTAGGAAGTATGTTATAGAAGCCGACAACCTCACTAAGTGGGTTGGGCATTTTGTTTTAGCATTGTTTCTGGGTTAAGCCAATTTTGGTTTGGCCTTTTATTTGTTTGTACAAGCTTTATTAATTTAGAATAAAGGAGTTCGAGCTCAGATATTTGGTTTAAAAGAATCTTAGATGTTGTACGCGTTTAAAATTGAATCTTGTGTAACTTTATCTGAAACTTTAATCTATGATTTCCAATTTAGCTTGCACCCATGATTCTCTTTGTACACTAAATCATCTTCAGTACATCTCATGTAGTTATTATCATGTCCAACTGATATAGTACCAGTCTATAGTATCTTTGTGGCATGTGATTTTAATAATAATAATAATATATGTGACTGTCAGGAATCACGAATCCAAAGTACACCCTAGACATGACATGACGTATAAGACCTCGAGAGACCCTACAAAAGTCACTTGACATATGTACAACACAACATAATATAAAATATGAGAATTAATGTAAGAAGTCTCATATCATGAAAGAGTATGACATAAAAGCGAAAGTCTACTCATAACCTTGACAAGCCAATTTAATACATCAAAAGAATTGTTGGGACGTAACACATACACCATATACAAGTGTCAAGAGTAAATGACACCAAAAAGTAAAGTTTCCATGGTCTTGCCCTCGAAGTATGAGGACTAGCCGAATCAAGGAATAGTAACAATCCATTTCTAACCACAAGCGATAAGAGATGAAGCATCACACCCTACATTATGAGACAATGTAGGCACAAGTATCCATTAGTACATGAAATTTACCATGTATGAGGGATATGCATAATAATGAAAAACATTATCATAAGAGGACATAAAGGAAAACATGATATGCATGACTAAGCTAAAATATAGTAAAACTTTTAAGGTAGAATCATAAATCATGAACGTGGTCAATGCATCTTAAAATCATATTGAAAGCCTGATAAAAACCTTTGAAGTAACTTTATTTCATTTTGTGGGATATTAGCTTTAATCGACAATAGACCATGCAAGCTATAACATGGAACCTGATGTAACTCCCACACCGAGAAGGGAAAGTTTACTTGCAAAGGTAGAACTCTATATCACTCATTCATTTGCTATATGTGGATCCACTAGTTATGTCATTTAAAAAAATCCTACAGTGGCACGTAATTTGGAATTAGAGGTTGCTACTAGAGACTACCCTATTTGAGCCTCCACCTCAAGTTCTCTTAGTGCTAAGTAAAATCCCAACAGAACAATCATATTCATAAACATATCATCATACATATAAAAACATACTTAAGTTACTAATCCAAGCTTAAATTATCATATAGTAGCTCCTTAAATCATGAATCATGAATCATATATGTGTGAGAAAACCTTTCACCAAAACATGATTTCTTAATATGTGAGAAAGCCTTTCACAATTTTTTTTACGCTTATTTTAAAGCAACCTTTGGATCATAAAACATCTCTTCATAAATCATGCATAAACTCTCATAAATCATCATTTATAATTTCATATTATTTATTTTTTTATAAATTTATATCTTCATAATTCATATCTTAAAATCATGAATAATGCACGCGTCTTATATAAATTCATTGGAAATCATGTAGTTTAATCAAAACATGCATATAAAGATTTAAATTGAACAATTAAATTAATATCAAGTAAGACCCATGGAGATCACATGACTAAGAAATTTAGGTAAAAAATGATTTTGGAGAATCAAGATCTTTTGGGACTCAATGGGTGAATGGAACCCATTTATGAATTCCCACATACCTTGATAAACAAAACCTAATGGCAATGGAGAAAAATGAGACTCTAAGCTTGAAACCTAGCTTTCTTCTTAAACTTAAAAGAGTATTGGAGAAGATGAATATGCATGAGATTTGGGGTTTTGATAGAATGCAAAAGTTGGGGTAGTTTTAGGAATAGAAAGGTAGTTATAGCACATACAATAAAAATGACATATTATAGGCATTATTTGTAAAGGAAAAGACCTAAACACCCTTCAGAAATAACTGTCGAACAATAAAATGGGTTTGACCAATGGGCTATAGTCCGTAGAACTTTCTACGGCCCATACTGGTCAATCGTAGAACCTACTTTAGAATCTCAAAATTCATTCAAATTTTCACAAGATCTTTCTACGGTCCGTCGTCCAGTCTACGATCCATGGACCCCATCCGTAGATAACAAGTTCAATTCCAAAATTTTAGTTAGTTTAGATCAGTTCTATGAAACAATCCTACGGCTCGCCCGGGATACTTGTAGGTCAAACTTTAGAAACTTAAGATTTTATGTGACACCTCGAATTCAAGAAGGACTAGGAAGGGTCAAGTGGGTAACCCACAAGCCCAAAGATAGACCATGGACTCCTCGTGGAGCCTCAGGCGAACCGTGAAGAGGATCACGATCCGTTGAAGGGCTCGTGAAGGTGACCAGGAACTCCCTCACAGGTCTCCCTCCAAAGAAGGGATTGACGGCCCGTGGTGATCTTCACTCCCCGTAGAGGTGTCCGTGAAGAAATTCCATAAGCTGTCCGGGAGGGCTTCCCTCCCACGACCCTTTAACGGCCCGTGGTAGGCCTCACGAGGCATGAAAATGATCATGGAGGATGGCTAGCCTTCAGGGGCCACTGGCCAAAGACCACAGTGGCCTCAACGGGCCGTGGTCCCTTAACCTTCAAGTCAAGTATTCAATTCCACCATTGAAGTTAAGCAATTGGCATTGAGGTATGATGGTTTTCATCCATGGAGCAGTTTCCTCCATGGAGTTCCTAACTTCTCCAATTTTCAAAGTTAGAAATCCTCAATTGAGTTAGGGTTTTTCTTCTATGTTGTGGGTTCTCTCAAACTGATGGTCAAGCGGAGCATACTATCCAAACTTTGGAAGATATGTTGAGAGCTTGTATGATTGATTTCAAAGGTAATTGGGATGATCACTTGCCTTTGATTGAGTTTGCATATAACAATAGTTATCACTCAAGGATTGGTATGGCTCCATTTGAGGAATTGCATGGTAGGAGGTGTAGATCTCTTATAGGCTTTTTTGAAGTGGGCAAAATTTCCTTGAAAGTCCTAGAATTGGTACACCATTCTATGGAGAAAGTTTGACTTATTAGAGAAAGGTTGAAAATGGCTCAAAGTCGGCAAAAGTCATATGACGATATTAGAAGAAGAGATCTTGAGTTTAATGTGAATGATTGGGTTTATTTGATAATTTTACCCATGAAGGGTGTAATGAGGTTTGGCAAGAAAGGGAAGCTTAGTCCCCGATATGTGGGACCATATCAGATTTTGAAGCGAATTGGCAAGGTTGCTTATGAACTTGATTTGTCTAATGAATTGACATCGGTACATCCAGTTTTCCATGTCTCCTTACTGAAGAAATGTGTTGCTGATCCGGCATCTATAATTCTTTTAGAAGATTTGGAAGTGAAGGAGAATCTTTCTTATGAAGAGGTTCCGATTGAGATTTTAGACCGGCAAGTCAAGAAGTTGAATAAAGAAGTTGCTTCAGTAGAAGTTTTATGGAGGAATCAATTTTTGTTGAGGGTGCTACTTAGGAGGCCGAGGCTGATATGATGTCTTGTTATCCTCATCTATTTCCTTCTACCCCTACTCTAGCTTGAGGTATTGAGTTCCTCATGGATTACTCTTTCGGTTTCATGTGTCTTAGATAATTCCCATGATTTTCTCATTTATGCATGTTCATGAAAAGCTTAAGTTTTGAGAAAATGAGTCAACTTGATTGATTTCTACATGTTTATGTTCATTTGTGTATGAGTTGCATATAGACTTCTTGATATGATGTTTTGAACATGTTTTAGCCTGGAGTTGATGTTTCATTCTCGGATATGTGCATTTATATGATTTCATGCATGCTGGACCGTTAGGTAGAATTCATATATTTCTTGTGATTAGTTGAATCTCATTCGAGTACGAATGATCCCAAGCGGGAGATAATGTGATACTTGGAATTCAAGAAGGACTAGGAAGGGTCAAATGGGCAACTCATAAGCCCAGCGGTGTACCATGGAACTTCTTATGTAGCCCCAGACGGGCCGTGAAGAGGACCCCAGTTTGTTGGAGGGCTCGTGAAGGTGCCCTGGACCTACCTCACAGGTCTCCCTCCCACAAAGAGAGTTGATGGCCCGTGGTGAGCTTCACTCCCCTTAGTGGTGTCCGTGAAGAAATTTCAGAAGCTGTCCAGGAAGGCTCCCCACCCACGACCCCTTTGGCACCCGTGGTAGGCCTCACGAGGCATGATGGTGATCGTGGAGGATGGAAAACCTTCAGGGGACACTGCCCAAGGACCACACTGGCCACAACGGGCTCTGGTCCCTTACACAAGCCGTGTAGGCTGCGGTGGGGTGGTCATGTCAGCTGTAAGTCAGTGTCTTTTGAGTCCTTTCCTAATTATTCTATATTGATACTGTGTCATTTTATCCTTATCTAGAACCTCTATATAAGATTTGTTTAACCCCAAAATCAACCCATTCAAGTCATTCTCTCAACAATTACCAAAAAGAAGAACATGTCTTCCTCTCAAATATTTCTCTCTCTAGAAAGCTTGAAAAAGAAGGGTCCAATCTAGGGTTTCAAGTCAAGTCTTCAATTTCACCATTGAAGTTAAACAATGGGCATTGAGGTATGATGGTGTTCATCCATGGAGCCTTTTCCTCCATGGACTTACCAACTTCTCCAATTTTCAAAGTTAGAAATACCCAATTGAGGTAGGGTTTTTCTTCTATGTTATGAGTTCTCTTAATTATTGATTTAATTGATTGATCTATGATCTTTTATGCATGAATTGAGTTAATATCATGTTTTTTATTATGATTCCCCATGTATCCATGTAATTCCCATGTTTTGCACATGAAAGCATGATTGTGGAAGGTTTTCTCACATAATAAGTGTTCTTGTGGTAGAAAGGCCTTCTCACTTAAAATGAACCAATGTTAAGGAGATATTCTAATGTTGAGGCAAAAGGCGATTACACATGCTCTGTAATTGAAAGATATGAGGAGATTACCCATGTAACAGGATGTAAGGACAAGACGCAATTACCTAAGTTCCTTTAAGAGCTAAGATGAATATGATTAAGAACTATTCCGTGGAAATTAAGCTTAGTAACAAGATGACAAGTGGCGATTATCTGTGTCCCTTAAACTATGTGCCAACATAGAATTGTCTAGATAGACAATAGCTAGTGGATCCACATAAGCTAGAAGTTCATGGTCCTTACCTTGGCAAGTAGGACAACCCTTTTCGGTGTGGGAGACACCGGATTCCATGTTCATAGCTCACATGGTCTTACATGTCGGTTAAGGCAACTTTCCACAAGCAAGTTAAGATGAACCAATGTTACTTCAAGGAAGCATCTCATACATGTTTAAAATGACGTTCACTTGCATTGATCATGTTTTACGACTTATGCTTTCTAACATTCAAGATTCATGTTTTACGACTTATGCTTTCTAACATTCAAGATTCATGTTTTAGTTTGACCATTGTATGCTCATGAAAATTCCCCTTTCTAGCATGATTTTATATGTTTTTATGTTTGAATATCATAATTGGTACATGTTTTACTAATACATACTCTTGCCTACATTTCCCCTAATGTAGGGTCTAACAGTCAGGGTTCCCAGTTTTGTAACTAGAGTTCTTTGAGATTCCAAGCTTTGGTGAGTCCTCATACTTCGAGGACCAAACATTTATTGCTTTTAGTCTTTCCTTGCTTTCACTTTTGGGACATGATATATGGGCTACGCCAAGATTCATTCTTATGCACTAGATGGCTTTGAGACGATGTTTAGACTTCCTTTTTACTTTCATAAAAGTTTTAGATTTCGAAATATTTCTCTTAATCTCTTTTATTCTATTATCTTGTATAATGAAAACTAAGTGGCTTGTATGGGGTCTCTCGGGGTCTTATACTCCATGTTACGCCTAGGGGCTACCTCGGATCGTGACGTTTTAAGAATTAATCTCTAGGTCTACGACTTCCTATCTACAATCTGTAAGACTTCCTAAGGTCCATAGGACTTCCTACGATCCGTAGGTAGGACTCGCAGATTAATGTTTTAGTAAAACCTTACTACTTTCTTTTCAACTCGACTTTTCAATTTTTGAAGTGTTACAGTAACTCTCAAAATTCATGATATGCAAGTATTTAAGAGTAAACACCACTCTATGCCCAAAAATATTAAAGATAATTGAATCTTTGTCAATGTTGTAGACGAGACAAAAAAATGAATTCATGAAATAATTGTTATTTTTCATCGCAACAATGTATCCCAAATGTGATTTTCTTAAGAAAATCTACTTGTGTAGTTAAGAAATCAATAATAAGTTCCTTCAGTTAAATTAATATTTAAATTTATAATACTTTTTTTTTTTACTTTGCAGACATTTTAGAGGACATTGAAGGCCTTTAGGTGTCATTTGTGTTGACAAACAATTTCACCATTGTTGATTTTAAGTACCAATTCTAACTTTTTAACTATAGTACGACCATAACAAAACACTTGAATCATATGTGAAGTTAGCGTCTAAAACAATTTAACATTACACATTTCCAAAAGTCCAATAAGTCCAAAGAAGCTTAGCCTTACACAATGTTGTAATAAGTTTAAAAATTCTAATAGCTAAATCTTAACTTCAAACATAAGTATTTATGTAGTGAATGATGTACTTCTAAATTTATAAGCTAATTCAAATAAAATTTAACTTAAGACGTACATAAGCATTTGAAGTACAATAAATATATAATGTTTATGTATTTGTATTGAGAATTTGGTTTGTTTCATTCTCTATATTGTATCTCTCTATATTTTGTATCTTTCTGTATTGTATCTCTCTATATTGAAAATATGTAATAAGGCACCCCTATTTATAATACTAATAAACTAAATTAAATTAGGACTAGAAAACCTCCTTAACTAACAAATCCTAATTAAACAAAATTAAATAAATACTAAAAAAAGCAATTCCTAAACTACTAAGGAATCTTATTCTTAGTTTCCTCCCTTAAACCAAGATCTTCAAATGTGATCATGCATAGCATCTTCTTCAACTTTATGAACAACTACAATTTTAATCGCTTTGTGAAAATATTAGCAACTTGTTCTTCAGTCTTGCAATAATAAACCACTATCTCTTTATCTTGAAAAAAAATCACGAATAAAGTGTCATTAGATGTCAATATTGTCACGACCCAAAAATGGACCTGAGGACACTCGTCTAATTCCACAAGAAAAAGTCATCCTAATACCCATAAATATGATAGAAATGCGGAAAATTTAGTCATTTTCAAGTACCCCCAAAACCTGGTTGTCATGTGTACAAGTCACTAATGTAATATAATAGAATTTAAAGATAAATACAAGTCACAATGTCTTTGTTTTTCAAATAAAACAAGAACATAAATAAGTAACAAAAGGCCCAGTGGGATGACAATCAACTACCTCCCAAGTATCCAAAGAAAGCCTCATCCATAGACAGAAGAAGGGTAATCATATAGATCCAAGCTCAAAACCTACACAAGTGTAGAATCAAGGAGTGAGTACCAAACAACCCAGAACCCAACAAGCAACCCACTAAACACAAGATAAAACTAGATAGAAATACGAGAACCCTTTCATTCAAATCGAACCACCACAACTACAACCTGCACATAAATCAGTAATGATTCCAAGATTTGGACTCATTTGGGGTTTTGCTTATATAGATTTAGTGTCCTCAAATGTTTAATTTGTGTCGTAAATTGATGTTAAATCCTTGATTTTTAGGCATATGGATTGAGGAACAAAGCAAGGACACTAACAGGCATAAAGGAACAAAACAAGATGAAGAAATAAAGAAAGGCAAGCCTGGTGATTGCCAAGAGCACTTGGCGAATTTCCGAGTGGCTAGCTTGACCGCCTAAAGGTCCAGTGTGCCAGTCAAAAAACTAAGTCGGCGACAAAAAGGAGCAGTCGGCGAATCACCGAACAGTTTCGCGAAGAAAAGATAGCCCAAAGTTATAGAGCTCGAGGACGATGAATGCCAAGGCAAAAAAGGGATGGAAGAGGTCAAAGGGCGGCTCGCCGAGTGGTTTGGCGAGCCCCACTTACTTCATCAAATGGCCCTTCGTGGCTTATTTTTGGCAACTATAAATTAGATTTTGAACATTTCTTTTAGGATGCTGCTAACTTAGACTGAATTAGTTTCAGAACATTTTTCTCTGTAGTTTTTTCGTAGTTTTGAAGAATTTTAGAGATTCTATTTTGAGATTTTGGAAGTGAGTTTCGACTATTCTACAAATTGAAGCATTGTAAAGACTAAATCACTCTTACCCAGTTGATGGATAATCAATTCGGTAATTGTTTTTACCTTTTTATGATGTTTGGCTAAACCCCCAATTCTTTGGGTGTGATCATGTGATTATGGGTTGAATTAGTTGATTAGTATTGTTAATTACTAGTTTAAATGCTATTTTGAAGTGAGTTTAATCATTAATTGTGGTTTAATCTATGAATTGTAGTTGCAAATGTAGTTCTAATTTTGTGTTTTTGGCCTGCTTGAGAGAGAGGTTTTAGAACTAAAATTATTGATTAATGATTTGTGGGTATTGGATTGAGCTGGGTTTAGCTCAAGAGAGTGAATCCTAAACCCAATCCTACCCATCTAGCTCGAAAGAGTGGGTGAATTAAGGTGTGGGTTGTTCTTAATTGTCATGCTTGTTGATATTCGAAAGAAATCACCTGATTCGGGATAGTTGTTCGAGAAATATCTATCACCCTTATAGTCTAGCCTACTCCCTGATATTCAACTGTTTACTTGTAGTTTCAATTACCCATATATCGTAATTTTCCTATAATCGATCACATCCCGAGAATCCTTTTCCCTATAGTTAGTTTAAAGTTTTTGTGACTGCTGTGTAGTTGATAATTGCAAACTCAAAATCCCCCATTTGACATTTGTGTCACCCCATTTATTAGATTAATGTCTTTTTCAATAATTTATATTCCTATGACTGATTAGACCAAGTTTGCACAACTCGCTCCTTGTGGGATTCGACCCCAACTTATTTGTTGGGTTTTATACTGATTTACGATCGTTGACACCTAGAATTGGATGAGGTATGCTTGAAACATTGAATCAAAATGGCGTCGTTGCCAGGGAGTGGTGTTTTTTAAAATTCTTTTGGTGAAGTTGAATTGTGATCTTTTTAGTTATAGTTGAATCTACTTATTTTAGTTTTGGTTTTGTGTTGTGTTAAACAGAGGAGGAGATGAGCGTTAACGCAAGCAATGGTAGCCAAGTGGCCCACCAAGATGATGTCAGAAACCTCAATGATGTCAATGACCCAAACCAAGTGGGTGGTATTGGTGCTATTCATTTACCTCCGGCTGAAGGAAACATTGTTATTCACATCACAAGCACCATGCTTCAGCTCCTACAACTAAAGGGTTTGTTTGGGGGGATTGCTCATGAGGATTCCCATGAGCACATCAGAAGTTTTGTTGATGTCTGTGGACCGTTCTCATTTAAGAACATATTGCAAGAATCGGTCCGTCTGAGGTTGTTCCCATTTTCTCTGATGGGAGAGGCAAGCAAGTGGTTGGATGAGTTGCCAAGAGATTCTATCACTTCATGGGACGATCTTATTACTGCATTTCAAGTGCGATTCTTTCCTCCTTCTAAGATGATGAATATTAGGGATAACATCCAAGGATTCAAACGTTTGGAAGGAGAGCTCATACATGAGACGTGGCTGAGATTTAAGAAATTTGTGCTACAATGCCCAACTCATGGACTTCCAGATAATGTACTGCAACAATACTTCTATAGAAGCCTCAATTCGGTGAACAAAGGAGTGGCTGATCAACTTTATCCAGGTGGTATAATGCAACAACCCTATGCAATATCATCCCAACTCCTTGATTGCATGACCAAGATTAACCGGGCATGGTACACTCACGAAGACCAAATCTCTCCTCTCACTTATAAAATGACAAAGGAACAAATCGAAATGGATCAAGAGAGAGACCAAAACATGGAAAAAATGATGACTCAGCTGGATATCTTAGCCAAAAATGTCATGGGTGCTGGTGCAAGGAGTGTTAATGTTGTGGGTATTGGTGGAGTAAACTCCAATGAAGCCAAATTTGAAGCACTGTACAATGAGGAAGTGAACTTCCTAGCCAACCAATGAGGAGGTTATCGTGCTAACTACCCAAGACCGTGTGGAAATAAAGGTTGGAATAGAGATGAGGACTGGAGAGATCGTGACAGAGATTAGCGTGATCAAAATGCCACTTAGAAGGAAAGAGAGGGGGAGAAGGATAGGTATGTGCCTCCCCATGAGCGTCAAAAGCCCAAGGAATCTAAAGGTGTCCGTACGGAAGACATTCTCTCACGCAATCTCAACAGGGTTGAGGGATCAGAAAAAGTGTTAAAAGATATGAAGGAGGATGTCTCTACACTTAATCAGACTGCCACCTCTCATTCCGTCTCTATCAAGTAGTTGGAGACCCAAATGTGTCAGTTTTCGTCGCATTTGAACCCAAGACAACAAGGGGGTTGCCTAGTGATACAATGGCAAACCCCAAAAATGAAGCTTGAATGGGTACTTGCGTCGTGCCACGACGTTAACTAAGGCACTTCTTGGGAGGCAACCCAAGTTTTTAATGCTTTAAGTTTGATTTTGAATAACGGGTGTTGAATGTGCAGGTTGAAAAGTTGAGTGTGTTTGAAAATAGGAGGTTTCACGAACCAAGTGTCCAGTCGATGACTCACCAAAGAGATCGATTAGCCCGACTTGGTCCGCCGTTAGATCCACAAAGCATGAAGTGGAAGTTTGTAAAACTCAGTGGGCCAATGGCTGAATCAGCGACTCACAAAACAGGTTGGCGAGCCCGATTTTGTCCACCGTTTGGACCCTCAAATTGACTGGAGGTACGGTAAAACTTGGCGAGGTAAGTCACCACTCGGTGGATCACCGAGTGGTTCGGCGTGGTCGACTAATACCGCCAAAAGGGACACGAACTAAAAGTTTTTAAAAGGTCAAATGGTTTAAATTTTTAAAATCTTTCATATTATCTCAGTTTTAGCCCCACAAACTCTCACTCGCACTTTAGATCTTCCGTACCTTCCTATTTTTATTCATTTTTATGTTTGATCTCTTGCTCGGATTTGGATTACTTTGCTGCCTAGCGTATCAAACTATCAATTCAGTATTCAGGTTAGTTTTTCTGAACCCCGCACCTTTGATTAGTGGTTGAAATCAAATGCTTTCGGTAAATTTATATTGTTATGTGTTGGGACTGTGTGTAAATCATGATTGATGTGTCGGATTGCCTATTTTGTGTTTTGAAATTGTGCCTAACTGCTTAAAATGATGAATCTTTGTGTTTAGTGCATTAAAATTATTTCAAAATTGTTGGGTTACGGTTATTGTATGTTGGGTCTAGTTGGGTGAAGTCTGAGTAACCCCAAATTGAGCCAAATGACATAATTTTCCCAATGATAGAGCGATTGACGTCATTCTTAAGGGAAAAAGTCATCAAATGGCTAATTTTGGCAAAATCGGAGGAAGTCTGAGTACCCCAAAGGCATGGGTCCTATGGGTCTGAGTTGAATTTCATAGTGTGTGTGTTTGATTTTGATTTCGGGGGCTGTAACTTTCCGCGAGAAGCTTGAGCTCGCCGAAAGGTTCCTTTTATCCCCCTTTCTACTCCCCTAACCCCTAAAACACACTGTAAATTTTGACATGCTTTCCTAAGCTCGCCGAGTGGTGTCGACGATTCGTCGAAGGGCCTTGAGCATCGCCGATATGCCTAATTTCTAGGAAACTTTCAAGTTGATACTTTCAGCATACCAGATCTGGCTCTCCTAATTGACTCGGGGACTCGCTGACTGGCTCGGCGAGTTCTTCTGCAACTTGAATTCTTCATTTTTCTTGAATGATTTCTAACAATCTTTGATATATTTTGTAGATATGACTAGGACCAATTTGGATGAAACTGGCATGCCACCCCGCAAATGAGTACAGGGTGTTGTTAGAAATGAGGGAGTAGATGCTTCCTCCAAAAAGGCAAGAAAACACCTTCGAAAGGAGGCAAAGGGAAGGGCAAAGCGCCCGTAGTTGAGAGACCGGAGCACAACTCTGGCAGTGATGGGGAATCTCTTGATTCTCAGGCATCATTCTCTTAGCCTGAGGATGACAAACAACTACAAACCCGACGAGCCTAGATTCGTGCAAGAGTTCGTCAAGGTCTGTCTAGGATCTCGGAGTCTACCCCTCTTGCTGCTGATACAGTGCCAGCTCCAGCACAGACGGTGGTTCCAGCACCACCAGTTCAGGGTCCTCCTCCCTAGTTACTCAACCGATTGAAGGCGGAGGTATTGAGGACCATCCTAGAGGAGAAGAGTTTGTCTACAGATGGCCTAGAGGACAGGTACCCTAATGTGTGGGACACTCTCCGGTTCCACAGGTTTGAGCAATTTACCAAGCCCCATGGCACTTATATTCCTACATGGGTTTGAGAATTGTATGCTGCCTACGGTGATCTGGTACCAAAGGGAAATAAGAAGGTAGTGCTTTCAGACCAGTGGAGTCTGTGGTAGTCCGAGGGAGGACAATGATATGCAACAACAATTATATCAACGCTGTATTTAATAGAGGTTCAAATTTTGACTACTCGAGTTTGGCCACCACGATGACTCTTGATGACCTAAAGGGATGGCTAGCTCCCCTTATTTCTGACACCACCCCGAGGTGGATTGAGGATGGAGACCTATTGAGAAGAAGGACTTGAACATAACAGCTCGGTACTAGTTTGGGTTCATCAGCAGCTCCATCATACCGTCACAGAATTAGTCTATTTTTTTCCACCCAAAGGCGTCCTATCTCGGATCGATCATATCCAGGAAGAGCATCAACTTAGGGCTAATCATTGAGCAGGAGATGGCCATGAGGGCCAAACAACATCAGACATCCCTTCCATTCCCAGTGCTTATCACAGAGTTGTG
This sequence comes from Solanum chiquidenum, assembly GCA_029582725.1. Taxonomy (NCBI): domain Eukaryota; kingdom Viridiplantae; phylum Streptophyta; class Magnoliopsida; order Solanales; family Solanaceae; genus Solanum; species Solanum chiquidenum. The sequence goes on from JAJOOS010002217.1 coordinate 55,709, forward strand.
TCGGCGTGCTAGAGTTCCTCTTGAAGAGAAGAGAGATGTTGAGGTTACACTCAAATCCTCCACCGACATATGGTTCATAGAGGCCGAGTACACACGGGAGGAGGCGGATAGGAGGACATCAGCTTCGGTGGATACATCCCCGGAGGTTGTTGTTGATTTTATACCTACAGAGGAAGCTTTGCCTACTCCAGACTCTGGGCCTTTAGGTACATCTTCTTCCACTCCTTCTCAGGCCCCAGGTTCTTCTACTACCTCCCAGCCTCCTAGAGCAACTTCAGGTACCACAACCTCGAGGACTCCGATCACTCAGGCCATGCTCCTCAAGATTGGGAACCTAGCCCATTATGTAGATGTGCGGGCATCCCGGCTAGAGGCCAAGGTGCCTTGGATGATTGAGCAAGCCATTTCAGTTGCTTTGACACCTCTCCAGACCTCCATTGATGCTCTCACAGTGAGAGTAGAGATTTGTGAGAGAGGACATGGGGCTACTAATGAGGTTACAGATTTGAAAGCTGAGGTTTCCGAGTTGAGGAAGAATGTGTACCATCTGAAGTCCACATACTTCACTTCACTGTTTGAGTCAATAGAGGTTCATGACGTTTCGGGTGCATATGTCCTGGCCAGTTCTGATGTGCCTCCGGTTACCACCGGAGATGAGACTATGGAGGATATGGTTGTTGATGAGTCACAAGAGGAGACAGATGAGGAGCAACTCAGTGCTTAAGAGGTGACAATTTATGGGGACCTTCCTCATTTATAAGAGGCGATCGTACAGTTAGTCATTCAGACATCATTCACAGATACCTCCAGAGCAGGCTCTAGTAGAGCCACAATTGTTGAGACTTCGGGCACTGATACCCAACCTCAAAGTGTTGCACCGACCACTGATTCCCCGACAGACGGAGTTACTGAGTAGACAAGATTATCTTTACCTCCCTCTATGTTATTTTTATTGATTTCTGTTGATGTTATTTTTATTGATTTCTGTTGTTTTAGTTGCATTTGAGGACAACTGCTTTTCTTTTGTGGGTGGGGTGAGGTATTTCCATACCTACCTCTTGTGATTACATTTTTGTTTGTATATATTGGGTTTTATGATCTATATTTGTGTTTTGATTGTGTTTGGATCTTAATCTTTTGGATTTTTGAGCTTGTGGCTCCTTGTTTTGAATGGAAATGGTTTTGACCTACTTTTAAAATTTTGTGCCACCTCTATTGTTTGTGATTGTGGTTGTTCTTGTGCAAATTTGTTTATCAGTTATAATCAATATCGATGACTTGAATAGTGCTCTTAATTGAACGAAATCAATGTGCGGCTACGATGAGGCCAAATGAAGTTGCAAAGACAATGTGTGGACTTTTTGCATCTCATTGTGACAATCCCGTTATCAAATGAGTCTCTTGTGATGAACATTGCACACTAGCTAAAAAGTGTGGAGTCTTGTTTGATATTGGTTCCAATGCCTTGTGTGATGAGCTTACCTTGAATATTGTGTGTGATGACACCTATAATTTTCCCCGTTGGTCTGGTTGACTAAGTGATGCAAGCTCTTGAAATGATCTTAGGCAACAATTTTACAGAGTAAAACAAATTGACATTATACCTCTTTGTGGCCAACCTTGTGAGATGTGTGAACCTTGCTTGAACCCCTTTGAGCCTTATCCTTTTCTTCGACCCATAACTCTCATGAAGTGTGGTTTATTTGAATAGCCAACTTAGGCCAAAAGCCTAAGTTGGGGGTGTGGTGAAAAGAGAAGGTAAATCAAGAAGTGTGAAAAATTTCCCTTAGAGCAATGGTTTTGAAAAATATGGAATCCATCCATGTAAAAAATAAAGAGAAAAGAAGAAAAGAAAAATAATGAAAAAGGTGTGAAATAAAGTAGTTGAAGTTGCAAAAGAAACTGGGTATCCGGTAGCTCATTTGAAAGTGAATAATGGGGTGAATTATGAGAATGATCAAAATGTTGACGAAAAGGAAAAAAGTGATGTTCAGACCACACTTCATGAAGGTAGCAACCACTGAACCTAAATGACCAAACTTTTGCACTCAGCCCCGTTACAAGCCTTGAAAAGACCTTTGTGATCTTGAGTGAACTGAAGAAAATGTTGATTGGAAAATAAGGGCAAACCTATGGGTGAAACCATGCATGTGTTCATCTTTGTGAGTGTGAGAGTCGTATGTGATTCCAGAACTATAAATTGTTGAAGAACTTGGTGTGAATAGGGAATCATTTTTTGTTGTGAGGGCATTTGAGTACCATTGTTGAGCTTGAACTTGCGTTTGAAGCAAGTATTCTGAACTTGAGCATCTTTGATAATGGTGAGTGATGAGTCGACAAATGGGACTCATTTAGGGCTTTATTTTGATAAGAATAGTGTCCTCAAATGCTTATTTTGTCTCAATATCTGATGAAAACTCTTAAGTTTCAGGTACTTCAAGTATTAGCAGAAGCATGGATACTTAGGCGCAAAAAGGAACAAAAAGGCAGAAAAGAACGAAGAAGCTGAAGCCTGAGCTCCGCCGAGAACACTTGGCGAGTTGCCAAAAGAACAGACTCCGCCCTTTGTTCTAGTATGCGAAGCCCTGAAGGAAGAGGATAAAAAAGGAGAAGAAAGAAGCAGTCGGCGCTTCGCTTAATAGTTCTGCGAAGCAGCACTATACCACCCAATGGTCCTGAACGTGAAGATGCTGAAGGCAAGCACTAAACGGCGATGAGACAGAAGAAGGGCGATTCGCCGAGTCATTCGGCGAACTCGACTAACCTCGCCGAACTATCCGCCAGCAGTAATATCTGATGGCTATAAATACTAAACTCTTTATTAATTTTTGAAGAGCCGAACTATTATTATTTTTTTCATAATAGAATAGTACTTTTTGGGATATTTTCTCTCAAGTTTGGAGAGGGTTTTGTGGGAGACTTGAAGAGAGAAGGATTTCATCTTCCCCAAGTTGGAAGTGGGTCTTCTCCATTCTTTTTCCTTTGCTTAAATCAAGGTTTAATTTCTTATACCTATTTGATTTTAGTATCATTTTAGGTGTATTTTGTTATTTCTTGATGTGTGGCTAAAACCCCCCATTCTTGGGGTGTGATTTAGCAAATATGTGTTGATATTGTTGTTGGGTCTTGCTTGCTGATAGGTTAGATGTATTTTAATGGTGATTTCAGCTAGTGGTTGTGATTTAATTTAATGGGTTTGTAGTTGCAAATATAAAACCACCCATGTGTTTTCGGCTTGCCCAAGAGGGAGGTTGCAAAATCAAGACCACTAGACTGATGGCCTAAGGAGTGGGTCGACATAAGGTTCAGCCTGAGAGGGTGAACCCTATTCCCATAGACTAACACTCAGCTCGAGAGAGTGAGTGAGGTAAGGCGTAGGTTGGTCTTCCTGTGGCAAGTGGGTGTCCGAGAGGAACCCATTTAAAATGGGGTAAGTTGCCCGAGAGGGAACTTATTTCCATCTAAAGCTTAGTCCAGTCACTATTATCTTGCAAATTTCCTATCGAAAGCATGTACCCAACGATTTATCTCAACTTGAATTGCGGTCACACCCCAAGAACTTGTCCCCATACTTGGTTTTCTTTTTAATTTTTGTTGTTTTTACTACTTGTGACAAAAACCCCAACTGATATTTGACACTTTGGTGTCACCCCCTTTAATTTAATATGTTTTTAATCATTGATGTGTTTAGCTATGACTAATTAGAGCTAAATTTTATTTTTCTATTAATTCTCAAAACCACTCCCTTGGGACACGACCCCAACCTTTAGTTGGGTTACTATATTATCGATGATCGTAGACACTCGTACCATAGGTTAGTGTCGTTGGACATGATAAGCATCAAAATGGTGCCACTGCCGGGGAGTGGTGTGACTTGAGAATTTTTAGATTAGTAGAATTTTTGTTCTTCTTAGTTGTAGTTCACTAACTTAATTCTTAGTTTTGTTTTGTGATTTGTCAGAATCGAAACAAGGGAAAGTGAGAAATATTCGGGAGTTAATGGAGTTTCCTCCATTATAGGTAATGATGTATCGGGATCGTATCCTAACCTTCAAGCAATTGGAGGATGAGCGGATCCATGAGACATGGGCAAGATTCAATGAATTGCTAACTCAATGCCCCACTCATGGAATTCCCAGTATGATACTCCTTGATTGCTTCTACCGAAGTCTTGGCCCCAGAAGCAAGATGTTTGTTGACCAACTCCTTCCTGGCGGGACATTAAAGCAGCCATATATAATAACAGTCCAACTGCTTGACAATATGGCTAAAATGAGCCAAGAGATTGAAAAGGATCTCTTGATGACCGCACTAATGACTCAAATGGATGAGTTAAAAAGAAATATGGTGAAGGTCGAAGCTCATTGCAAAAATGAAGGATAAATACATTCCCCCTCATAATAGAAGAAACAATGAGAACAAGGAGATCAAGTGCATCGAGGAAATGCTCTCAACAATTCTCCGCAAGGTGACCGAGCAAGACAAAGAGCTGGAGGGATTGAAAGAAGACATCGAAGGAATGAAACGAATTATTTGGTCTCATTCTAAAGCTGTCCAACTGCTCGAGGACTTGATGAGTCATGCATCGCCTCAACTCCATCCACAGAGAAACAAGGGGTGGCCTAATGAGGACCTGGCCAACCCCAACAATGAAACTTGAGCAAAGATTTGCGTCGTGCCACGATGGTAAATAAGGTGCGTTGGGATGCAACCCAAGGTCTTAAACGTTTAGGATTTTACTTTTATGAATAATGGTGTGTTGTGTTGCAGGTTAAAATGAGGAAAGTGTGGAAAATTTCAGGTTGGCGAGCAGAAAGTCCAATCCGCGAATCGCCAAATAGGTCTGCGAGCTTGATTGGATCCGCCGTTTGGATCAATACAAGAGTTGTACAGAGCTTGTAAAACTCGGTGGACTCGAAAAGCAACTCGGCACATCGCTAACAAGTTTGGCAATCTCGATGCAAACCACCGAATTCACACACTAAAAATTGAAGATTTCTGAAAGGGCTGGATAAATAACCATTTGGCGAATCGCCGAGTGGGTGGGCAAGTGCAACTAACGTCGCCAAATGGACATGAATTAAACATCATATATTGCCATCATGCACACTTGTTCATTCTTTCTCACTTTCAAACTCCATAACTTCACACCATGGTAGTAATTTACATTCTCTCACCTTAAAGTAGTACTTTAGTCACAGATTAGCGCTTGGAACTCAGATATTCATTGCCACCTAGCATTACAATTTTGTTTACTCAGCAAAAACAAAAGGGTTAAAAAGGTTAGTTTTTGGAAAATCCCCGTTGACTTTTGAAGAGTTCAACCTCATCTGCAATCTAGGAGTCCACTAATGCGTGTTAGATCTCTCTAATATGAGTAGACATTTTCGAGTACCTGCTTCTGATTTGTAAATTGGGGCCTATTTGCTTTTATTGTTCGAATTCCTTTTTCACTTTGCTTACCTTGAATCTAAATATGGAAAACTATGCATAATGGGTGTTGACTATGAATGGGTGCTATGGGTCTGGGTTAAATTTCATTAATGCATGGTTTAGTTTTGCTTTTAAGGTCTGTGCGATCGATTTTGAAAAGTGAGTTGAATCTCAGGCACTTTAAGTCAGTCGGCGAGCTGAGTTGAACTCACCGAATTACTCAGCGTTTCACCTACTAGACCTAAATCGCCTTTAAATTCTTATCTTAAGTGTTGTGGGCATTGTAACTTTCGGCGGACATATTCATGATCGCCAAAGAGGTTTGGCGATTCGCTGATTAGATCGGCGAGTTTGTCTGGAATTTTGTGCTACAATGTAATTACTCACTATTCTCTCTAACATTTTGCAGATATGGCCAAACAACCGACTAGAGGGAGGGAGAAAGGAATTGTGATCAGACAAAATACACCTCCACCCAGGGGCAAGGCTACCATAACTTCAGAAAGCAAGGGGAAGGGCAAAGCCCTCGAATTATTCAACGCAAGCTCTGACAGCACAGACTTTTACACTATCTACATATAATAGTGAGAGTGCAGAGTCTGACAAAGATTACCAGACAGAGGCAATGAGGGCTGAGTTATGATCTAAAAGGATACATGATCCATATCGGATCAGAGATAGTCAATCCACCACTCCAATTCCTCCAACTCCAAGGCAAGCATTAGTGCTGGCACATCCAGTACAAGGTCCCAAACATGGATCAATGAATAGATCAAAGGCGGATGGTCTGAGAACGATCATTGAGGAGAAACGACTTTCCATAGATGGGGTTATTGATAGGTATCCAGAAAGGATGGAGTGCCTGAAATACCATAAATTCCAAATCTTCATAAGACATCGCGGCTCTTACATACCAAGCTGGGTTAGAGAGTTCTTGCATACAGTGCATTAGTACCTCAACGGAAAAAGGCTAGTCTCATCTTTTAAAGCAGTTGACCATGTGGTTGTCAGAGGAAGGACGGTAGCCTGTGACAGTGAAACTATCAACATAACTTTGGGAATGTCTGATAAGATTAATGACCACTGCCAGCACTTGATCAGGACACAGAAGCTGGATGAAATAAAAAAGTGGTTAGCTCCGCTAGTCTCAGATGATAATGATCCGACATGGTTACCAGAAGGAGTTCCAATTGAGAAAAAATATTTGAACATAACTGCACGATACTGGTTCGGATTCATCAGCAACATAGTTATTCCATCACAGAATGAATCAATTCTTCGTCATGCTAAGGCAGCTTGTCTTGGATGCATCATGGAGAAAACCAGGATAACTCTCGGGAAGATCATTTTCTCTGAAATCCATATGCATGCAAAGAAGGGACAGACATCTCTCCCTTTCCCGGTATTAATCACTGAATTATGCAAAAGAGCTCGGGTGCCTAGAGATGCAACGAAGGATGTGGAATTGTCTGCCACCGCCTCCACCAGTATCCGAAAGATCGAAGCTGAATATCTTAAGGACCAGGCAGAAAAGAAACAGAAGGAAGCTGTGGCCACTAGATCTATACCTGTAGAGGCATCTTTGCCTATTCCGGCCCCTGGGCCTTTAGGTATATCTGATGTCATTACCACTCTTTATGACTCTACATGTCCCTCTGCTACTTCATTACCACCCATACCATCATCTGTTGTTGCCCCGTGTGAACCGATCACTCAAGCATCCTTGATCTGAATGGGACAGCTTGCACAAACTGCTAATTGTCGGACTGCCAACATAGAAAGCTCCATTTCAGGCATGATTCAGGTTGTCCTCGACAATGTTGTGAGACCACTGAGCACTACTATTGATGCTCTAGAGGCCAGGATGTTAGTGTGTGAGCACGATCAAGGATCCACAGAGGAAGTAACAACCATAAAGGCCACCATTGCAGAGTTGAAGAAAGATGTGGACTACCTAAAGTCCACTGATATATCCATGATCTTTGGAACAGTGGAAGTTCCAGATGTGCCCAAAATGACTCAGACTGCCGCAGGACATGGAGATGGAATGGAGCATATAGTTGATCCCGAATCGGAGGCAGAAACTGACGAAGAGATATTTGAGGAAGCTACAACGGATGACATAGCCAAGACTGAAGAAATCATGATAAATTCTATTGTGCAAGCTTCTTTAGCAGAGTCTCTTGCTGCGGGAATAAGTGGAGTTGGTCCTTCTGGTGGTCACTCCAAATACTGATGCCATGACAGATGGAGCAATCGCATAGCCAAGATCCCTTTTTTACCTCCCTCTCTGTCCTTTGTTATCTCTAAAATCTTGGTTAATTTTATTTGCATTTGAGGACAAATTGATTTTATTTGTGGTGGGGTGAGGCCCACCCTTTGTGTGCTATTTAATGTTCGCATTTTGTGATTACATTTGGGCTGTTATGTTTTTAATTTGTGTTTTTAAAACTACTTTGCGATTGTTTGAGCTCATGGCTCCCTTTTGTTTTAACTTACAAAAAAAATGATTTTGACCCTTCCGATTTTTTTTGAATTTTTCACACATTTTTACCACCCCTCGTGAGTTGAATGTGGTTGTTCTTTTGCAAATAATTGTAGTCTCAGTTTCGATCAATACCGATGACTTGAATAGTGCTCTCAATTAAACAAACATGAATGTACGACTACGATGAGGCCAAATGAAGTTGCATAGACAATATGTGGACTCTTTGCATCTCATTGTGATTAGGCATTTATCGAGTTGATTCTCTTGTAATAACCGTTGCACACTAGTGAAAGTGTGTAGTCTTGTTTGATTTAAGTGTCGATGCCTTGTGTGATTAGCTTGCTTTGAAACTTGCATGAATAAACCTAGAATTTACCCTGTTAGTCTGATTGATTTAGAATGGTGTCCTCTTGAGATGATCTTAGGCAACTTTAAAGAGTGTGAGCCAAATTTGACATATACCTCTTTTGTGGCCTACCCGTGAGCATGTGAAACTCTTTTGAACACCCTTTGAACCTTACCTTTCTTTGGAAGAACCTTGATGAACCCTAGACCTTACTTGACCCACTACCTACAATCCTCTTGAGTTATGGTTTAGTGAATAGCCAACTTAGGCCACATCTCACAAGGAAGAAGTCACTAAGCCTAAATGACCATACCTTTAAACTAAGCACCATTACAAGCCTTAGAAAGACCTTTTTGATATTGAGTAAGCCGAATCGAAAGTCGATTGGAAAATAAGGGTAAACCTATGGGTGAAAGCATGCATTGTGTTCCTCTTTTTGAGTGTGAGTGTTGCATATGATTCTTGATCTTAAATCGATTAACCTCTGTGTGTAAATGGAATTATTCTTCATGTGAGGGCATTTAGATATTTTTTGTTGAGCTTGAACTTGCACAAGTAGCAACTATTGCGAGCATGAGAATCTTTGGTAATGGTGTGTCACAACCTGAATCTTTGAGTACACAATTGATCCTTGCATAAGTAAATTGAGTCTTGTGTAGCACTGTTTGAGACACCCTTTTTGAACGACTGAACTTGAGTTTACTTAGGGACAAGCAAAAGTTTAAGTTGGGGGTGTTGATGAGTCCACAAATTGGACTCATTCAGGGCTTTATTTTGATAAGAATAGTGTCCTCGAACGCTCATTTTATCTCAATATATGATGAAAACTCTTAAGTTTTAGGTATTTAAAGTTTTAGCGGAAGCATGTACGCTTAGGCGTAAAAAGGAACAGAAAGGTTGAAAAGAACAAAGAAGTTGAAGCCTGAGCTCCGCCGAGCACACTTGGCGAGTCGCCAAAAGGACATACTCAACCCTTTGTTCCAGTATGCGAAGCCCTGAAGGAAGAGGATCAAAAAGGCGATGAAAGGAGTAGTCAGCGTTTACCAAATAGTTCTGGAAATTAGTACTATACCGCCCAATGGTCCAGAACGTGAAGATGTTGAAGGCAAGCACTAAACGGTGATAAGACAGAAGAAGGGTGAGTCACCGAGTCATTCGGCGAACTCGACTAATCTCGCTGAACTATCTGCCAGCACTAATTTCGGATGGCTATAAATACTAAACTCTTCATTAATTTTTGAAGAGCCGAACCATTATTATTATTTTCAGAATAGAATAGTACTTTTTGGGATATTTTCTCTCAAGTTTGGAGAGGGTTTTGTGGGAGACTTGAAGAGAAAAGGATTTCATCTTCTCCAAGTTGGAAGTGGGTGTTCTCTATTCTTCTTTCTTTGCTTAAATCAAGGTTTAATTTCTCATACCCATTTACTTTTAGTATCATTTTAGGTGTATTTTGTTATTTCTTGATGTGAGGCTGAAAACCCCCATTCTTGGGGTGTGATTTAGCAAATGTGTTGATATTGTTGTTGGGTCTTGCTTGCTGATAGGTTAGATGTATTTTAATGGTGATTTCACCTAGTGGTTGTGGTTTAATATAATGGGTTTGTAGTTTCACATACAAAACCACCCATGTGTTTTCGGCTTGCCCGAGAGGGTGAACCCTAGTCTCATATCCTAACACTCAGCTCGAGAGAGTGAGTAGGGTAAGGCGTAGGCTGGTCTTCATGCGGCAAGTGGGTGTCCGAGAGAAACCCATTTGAAACGGGGTAAGTTGCCCGAGAGGGAACTTATTTCCATCTAAAGCTTAGCCTAGTCACTATTATCTTGCAAATTTCCTATCGAAATCATGTACCCAACAATTTATCTCAACTTTTATTGCGGTCACACCCTAAGAACTTGTCCCCATACTTGATTTTCTTGTTAATTTTTGTTGTTTTTACTACTTGTGACAAAAAACCCAATTGATATTTGACACTTTTGTGTCACCCCTTTTAAATTAATATGTTTTTAATCGTTAATGTCTCTAGCTATGACTAATTAGAGATAAATTTTATTTTTCTATTTTATTCTCAAAACCACTCCCTTGGGACACGACCTCAACCTTTAGTTGGGTTACTATATTATCGACGATCATAGACACTCGTACCGTAGGTTAGTGTCTTTGGTCATGATAAGAATCAGTGAGTCACAATTTGAATCTTTGAGTGCACAATTGATCATTGCATGAGTAAGTTGAATCTTGTTGTCTGCATTCATGTTGAGTCTTATGCAGCACTATTTGAGACATCCTTTTTGATGTGCTGATCTTGAGTTTTACTTGAGGACAAGCAAAAGTTTAAGTTAGGGGTGTTGATGAGTCTGTGATTTGGAATCATTTGATGTTTTGTTTATACAGATTAGTGTCCTCAAATGCTTAATTTGTGTCGTAACTGATGTTAAATCCTTGGTTTTTTGGTATATGGATTGAGGAACAAAACAACGACACTAACAGGCAAAAAGGAACAAAACTAGCTGGAGAAATAAAGAAAGGCAAGCCTGGTGATCGCCAAGAGCACTTGGCGAATCACCAAGTGTCTAGCTTGACCTCCTATAGTTCCAGTGTGCCTGCCTTGAGGGAAGAAACCAAGTTGGCGACGAAAACGAGTAGTCGGCAAATAGTCGAATAGTTCCGCGAAGCAAAGATAGATCACCCAAGTGACAGAACCTTAGGATGATGAATGCCAAGCTGAAAATGTGATGGAAGAGGTCAAAGGGCGGCTCGTTGAGTGGTTCGGCGAGCCCGACTTACTTCGTCAAATGGCCCTTCGTGGCTTATTTTTAGCAACTATAAATTAGATTTTGAACATTTATTTTAGGACGCTAACTTAGACTGAATTAGTTTGAGAACATTTTTCTCTGTAGTCTTTCCATAGTTTTGAAGAATTTTAGAGATTTAATTTGGAGATTTTGGAAGTGGGTTTCAACTATTCTACAAATTGAAGCATTGTAAAGACGAAATCACTCTTACTCAGTTGATGGATAATCGATTCGGTAATTATTTTTACCTTTATATGATGTTTTACTAAAACCCCAATTCTTGAGGTGTGATCTGTGATTATGGGTTGAATTAGTTTATGGGTACTGTTAATTACTAGTTTAAATGCTATTTTGAAATGAGTTTAATCATTTATTGTGGTTTAATCTATGAATTGTAGTTGCAAATGCATTTCTAATTTTGTGTTCTTGGCTTGCTCGAGAGAGAGAGGTTTTAGAACTAAGACTATTGATTAATGATTTGTAGGTATTGGGTTGAGCTGGGTTTAGCTCGAGAGAGTGAATCCTAAACCCAATCCTACCAATCTAGCTCGAAAGAGTGGGTGAATTAAGGTGTGGGTTGTTCTACATTGTCATGCTTGTTGATGTTCAAAAGAAATCACCTAATTTGGGATAGTTGTTCAAGAGAAAGCTATCTCCCGTATAGTCTAGCCTACTCACTGATATTTAGGTGTTTACTAGTAGTTTCAATTACCCATATATCGTAATTTTCATATAATCGATCACATCCCGAGAATCCCTTTCCCTATTGTTATTTCAAAGTTTTCGTGATTGCTGTGTAGTTGGTAATTGAAAACTCAAAACCCCCCATCTGACATTCGTGTCACCTCCTTTATTTGATTAATGTCTTTTTCGATAACTTTTATTCCTATGACTGATTAGACCATGTTTGCACTTCCTAATTGAATTTGAAACACGTACCACTCCTTGTGGGATTCGACCCCAACTCATTTGTTTGGTTTTATACTTATTTACGATCGTTGACATTTAGAATTGGATGAGGTGTGCTTGTAACATTAAATCAATCAGCTTAACCTAAAATTTCACAATATACAGTTCACAAAGTTCCAAACTCATAATCCAGCAATTATATTTCATCACATTACAAGTATCAAGGTAACTAATCATAAGTATCAAAGTTATCAATCACAATAACCAATGTCGTCAATCACAATAATCAAGTTAATCGATCACACGCATCAAATAGGGATCCATGGGACACATCCAAGATCCATACATGCGCCAGAAGAAACATCAGTCTAAATATCACTTGCCAGAACATACCTCGAGATCAATACCATTTACTGGAATAGACCTTGATATCAATAATAGTTGTCGGAACATACCTTGACATCAATAATACTTGCCACAATAAATCTCGACATCAATAACACTTGCAAAAACTGAGTTATCATCATCTATCATCACCCCACTATGCCTTTGTATTATCCGTCCTCTATTTTCATCCTAAGACTATAGGTGAAATACTTTCTCATTTTGGATGGAAGCAAACTATGATTGATGTGATATCTTCTTTACATAAGAGTGGTACTTTAGAGCTTGTATCTCTTCCTACAGGTAAATCTACTCTTGGTTGGCGTTGGATTTATGCAGTCAAAATTGATCTTGACACACATGTTGATTATAAGGATCACCTTGTTATCAAAGGGTATACTCAGTATTTGGGCTAGATTATAGTGACACTTTCTCTCCTGAGACTATAGTAGCATATGTACTTTTTCTATCTATGGATGTCATTGATCACTCATCTCTTCCTCATTAGGACATTAAGAATGTTGGAGCCACTTAGTGATCATGAAAGGTATAGCAGTTGGTTAAAAAGTAGAATTATCTCATACTAATTAGACCTAAAATATCTTTTCCTATGAGTGTTGTAAATAAGTTTATGATTTCCCCCTTGTGATAGTCACTAGGATGCGTTTGTTCATATACTATGATATATAAATTCAACTTCAGGTAAATGACTAATTCTCTATGATCGAGACGATGAATATATCATTAAATATACAGACAATGATTGGGTAGGATCACCCTTTGGTAGATGTTCTATATCGTGATATTGTGTTTTAGTAGAATATAATTTGGTGTCGTGAAAGAATAAGAAATAGAATGTGGTTGATCAATCTAGTGCAAAAGAAGAATATTGAGCAATGGCTACAACAACGTGTGAGCTAGCTTGGTCAAACAGTTGCTGAGAGAAGTGAAACTTGGAGAAATCAATCAGATTGAAATTGTGCGTGATAATTAAGCAGTCCTTCATATCGCATTAACTCCAGTGTTTCATTAAAGGACTAAGCACATTGAGATTGATTGTCACTTTGTGAGAGAAAAGATACTCACGGGAGATATTGTTACAAAATTTGTGAAGTCAAGTGATCAACTTGCAGATATCTTCACCAAGTCCCGCACTAGTCTTTGTATCAATTATATTTGTAACAAGCTTGATAAATATGTCTTTGAGAGGGGAGTGTTAGAATAGGAACAGGAATATGAATAGTATATAGAATTCTACTTGGAACATGAACAATATATAGAATCATACTTGAAAAAGGATTATATAATGTAATTTAGATACACAACTCAATAATACTCTTCTTCTATATTTCTCCCAATTTGAATATGACTTGTACTGCTTAATATTTCCTTATTAGTATGTTATAAATATGTGCTCTAAACTTGTTCTTGAATTGTTTGTCTTCTCCCCATGTTTGCATTCTACATTTATGTTTAATCTATCTATGTTTTTAGATATGTGTGCTCTAAACTAAGTATTTTTTATCTGATCCATTCATTTGCAGATACTATTAGCGTGTTTAGTTTCTTTTAACCCCCTTGATGGAAAACCTACGTCTGCTACTGATATCAGCCAAATAGAAAAGCACGTCAACAAATACCATGACCAAAGTATATATATAATTTTTAAAAAAATAGAAAAAAAGGAACCAAGAACGTACCGAGCTGGTAGCCATGCACAAATATGGAAGGGACAATTGACGTCATCTCATCAATGAACATGCCACAAGCAAATGATGGTCTTTCAAGCATCAGCACCAACCAATCCACCAGCAAACAACGCCCATCACGCAGTAGCAACAGAGTTTTGGAGTCCTGAAAACTTGAAGTGAAATAGGAAGCTGACTGTTGAGAGATTGAGGTGGAGAAAAAAAATACACAACTAGAAAAATCTCTAGAAGAAACCATATTTTTCCTTAGGGGACTCAATATTAGATATATATATATATATATATATATATATATAAATTTGATGTTATATTATACAATGTAATTATCCGATGAAGTGGGTCCGGATGAACCCCTGGACTCCATGTATATCCCTCCCCTGAGGTTGACCAAATTCAAAAAATAGGGGAAAAGGTGAGTTTATAAATTCTTCAAAACCCAAGCAAAATGTTATATGTCAAGATCCAAAAAATTACACATCACAATTGGATTATGAGACAAATATGATTACACAATAATCATAAGAATTTAACGATGGCTGGATAAAGAAATATAATATCTACCAATAATGCCTCTCAGTTCGTAATGAGTAAAGATAAATAGAGGAAGGTGAATATTCTCAACAAGCAAAAATGAAATAGGAGAACTCTCGGCCAGTGAAAATGGAAGATGGTATAACAATTCATTCTACTAAACAAGTGATAAAATATATTACACACTACACCATCAAACATACTCCCGTTACTATGCTGCAAAAGATTCATCCCTAAGGAGTTATGTGAACATCATTACTAAAAAATTACAGCTGCAAAAAGAGAAACCTTGAGACAATAACCACCTATTTGTAGCGACTTGATTCAGAGTGTGTCATATGAAATCGACTCTGTTAAGAGTCACAAAATTACTAAAGGGTTGTGAGGCTGACATTTGCATAATTGACACGAGAATGGTAGCAAAATACAGTCCACACCATAAAACCCGGTAGGATTTTTAGTATCTATGAGCACTTGGCTTTAAACCAACTTCTCTCAACACTTCCCGTCAAACTTGATGTTAGAAGATATTGAAAACACATAGTTTGGAGATAAGGTACGCATGTTGTACTCTAGTTAAGCCTTTTGTTAGATCATCTGTTGGGTTGGTAATGAGTAGAAATGTATTCAGTCTTTATTAAGCCTTGTTGAATTTTCTATTAAATGATAGTCTATCTCAATATACTTGGTTTTTTCATGATAGACAAGATTAGCAGTTATTTGTAGGGCTGCTTTACTTTAAATATACACCTTGATAGGCAGTTCTAGTTGTATGACAAGATCTTTGATTAGTCCAATTAGCCATGTTAGCTCGGCCAAAGTTGTTGTAAGACTCTGATATTCAGCTTCTAGTGAGCTTCTGCATTAGTCACTTACTCGGCCAAAGGATCGACCGGAACTTGGGGACCTTGAAGAGGAGTCTCTTGATTCGTATTTTCTCCCGCATTCCTCCTAGCATATGCTCTTCGAGTAGCCATATCCTCTAGAGCATCAGATAATGATTAGGATAGAGACATTATAGAGTTAAACTCGCACGACTTTAGATTAATGAAAGAAGTGTAGTTTCCTAAACATCTTGTAGCCTCTCATTCATAAATGTGGTGCGCTTCACACTCATGAACAAGACTCTACTCGACATGACTTATGAGACTTCCCAAGACCTTTTGTGCTCTGATAGCAAAGTTTGCCACACCCAAGGTAGCCCCTAGGCGTAACATGGCGTATAAGACCCCGAGAGGCCCCATACTAGCCACTTGATTTCATCACACAAGACATAGAATAAAAGATATTAAAAGAAAACATTTATGAGTTTAAAAGTTTTATAAAAGTAAAGAAGATATCTAGTACATAAGAATGAATATGGGAATAACCCGTACATCATGTTCCAAAACTGAAAGTAAGGAAAATTGAAAATAATAAATGTCCGTCCTCAAAGCATGAGGACTCACCAAAGATCGGAATCTTCTCAAAGAAATCTAACCACAAAAATAGGAACCCTGACTTTCGGAACCTACATTTGGGGAATGTAGGCAAGAGTATGTGTTAGTAGAAACATGTACCAAGTATGATAGCCATTCATAAAACATATAAAGTCATTCTAAAAGGGGACATTTCATGAGCATTCAATGATCAAGCTAAAACAAATATTGAATGTTAGAAAACATAGGTCGTAAAACATGATCAATGCAAGTGAACATCATCATAAAACATATGTAATATACTTCTTGAAGTAACCTTAGTTTATCTTAGCTTGATTATTGGAGTAGCCTTAACCGACATATAAGAACAGGTGAGCTATCAAAATGGAATCCATTGTCTGCCCTACATCGAAAAGGGGTTGTCCTACTTGCCGAAGTAAGGACCATGAATTTCGAGCTTATGTGGATCCACTAGCTAATGTCTATCTAGACAATCCTATGTCGGAACATAGTTGATGGGACATGGGTAATCACCACTTGTCCACTCAGTAATAAGCTTAACTTCTACGAAAGAGTTCTTAAACATATTCATCTTAGCCTATAAAGGAACATGGGTAATCACCTATTTTCCTTACATCATGTGACATGGGTAATCGCCTCATGTCACTTAGATTAGAGAGCATGGGTAATCACCTCTTACCTCAATATTAGAATAACTCCTTAAATTTAGTTCATTTAGTTAAGAAGACCTTTCAACCCTAAGAACCCTAGAGAGCATGGGTAATCGCCTCATGTAACAATCATGCTTGCATGTGTACATGAGAAATCCTTTCAAATAGACAACAACAACAACATCATTGATACTTCACTCTCAAAGCATCCTTAAAACATTTTTAAAAGTTTCATAAGAACTTGCTTGATTTCATAAACTCTCTTTCCAAAATCCAAAACCCACATCATATGATCATAACTTGGAAAACATGGGAATTACATGGGTTCATGGGGTTCATAATAAAGTCATGAGATTAACTAAATTCATGCATAAAAGATCATAGATCAATCAATTAAATCAATAATCAAGAGAACCATTAACATAGAAGAAAGCCCTAACTCAATTGGTGAATTCTAACATTGAAAATTGGAGAAGTTGGGAACTCCATGAAGAAAAGGATTCCATGGATAAAAACTAGCATACCTCAATGCCAATTTCTTATCTTCAATGGGGGACTAGAAGACTTGACTTGGAAATCCTAGTTTTCTTCAACTTCTAGAGAGAAATATTTTAAGAGGAAAACGTGTTCTTCTTTTGATAATTTGAGAGAATGATTTAAATTCAGAAATTTCGAGTTTAAAAACACATATATAGGGGTTTTGGTGAAGGGTAAAAGAATATGATATTAGGCTAGTATAATTAGGAAAAGAACCAAAAGCTCCTGAGAAAATAACTGCCGACCCAGTCGACGGTGGGGAACTACGGTTCGTGGGTCCACCTATGGACCATCTGGTCCCTCCGTTGATTGGGTTTAGAGACTCAAGTTTTTGGACCTCAAACGATGGGACTGTAACACCCCAACTTTTTGAAACGTCTAAAATTACTCGTATCTCCATGGAAAGACAAAGAGGGTGGGTAATAAATTAAGAATGATGTGGTATGTCACATTTTAAGTGTTCAAGTGTTGCATCTCAAGTTTTAAAGTTAGGTAAGTGGCAAAATAAAAGTTAGCGGAAGTTATCGTAAGTTCCTTTTAAAGATTTCTCTGAAATTTGAGTCAAATGTCTCAGAGGTTTTCTCCTAATCTATAAGGATTTATGGGGCCCACGACCTATTGAATCGAAGGTCTACGGGACTAGTTTCCAATGCATCAAACCGTTTGTTCATACGAATTTAGAATAGAGATATATTTGCATTTTCGTGGGACTGCACAAGCAGGCAAGTGAGGTGGGGCCCTAAGTCGGTGGAACTTTACATATATCTTCTTCTTCGAACCTTTTCTTCATTTTTTTGCTAAGAACCAGCAAAATTAGAGAAACCCATTTCTAGGATCAACTAAAGTGTATATTTTCTCGACCTAAGTCCTTGACGAAAGTTGTTCTACGCGTTGGGCTCATCATGGTGGTATAATTTGTTTTATCGATTTCATAGCATATCACACTTTAGTGTTGGGACAGCAAGGGTTTGGATATATTTGAAGGTTTTGACGTGTATTACGAACTTAAGATCGCCTTCTTTCATCGACTCTAGCTTTTATAAGCGGCAAATAGCAATTTGCGACGAAAATACATATATTTTATCGTATTGTCATGGTATCTTTTATTTTCATGTGTTGATTATGGTCTTGCCTTGTTGTAGTATCGAGGAAGTTATGAGTAAAAGTCGTTAGGTCACGTGAATTCAGCGAAAAAGGTATGTTAAGGCTATTCTCTTCTTACGGCATGTTTTCTTAAAGCTTAGGAGCATGTAATTGGGCAGTTATCCTTGTTACACTTTTAGCCATTATTGTTGATTATTGGCTGCTCAAGTTGATATAATCCTCCCTTGTCGGGATTCTTATTTAGTTAGTACCGTCCCTATGTTGGACACGAATTAGGGCTATTTGTATAGGTTGCTTATAACTAAAGTGCTTGCTTTTAGCTGTTGGATTGTTATTGTTGCCCTTTGGGCTATTGTGATTAGCTCCAAGAATGTGATCTATGCCTAGAAGGGATATGTTCTGCCGACAGGACTATATTTACACCTAGAAGGGCTATGGGTTGCCTACAGGGCTATATTGACACCTAGAAGGGCTATGAGTTACCTACGGGGCCATGTTGTTGCCTAAGAGGGTTATGAGTTGCCTATATGCTATATTAATGTCTAAGAGAGCTATGTGCTGCCTACGGGGTTATATTATTGCCTAAGAGGTCTATGTTATTGCCTACGGGGATAGAGGACTACCGATAGGGGTATATAAATTGATTGGCACCTGCTAGGCTTATGGGGGCCTCGGTAGGTGGTCTTGTGTGCTATTTGTACCTGCCGAGCTTATGGGGGCTTGGTTAGGTTGTTGTTTTATTATTTTTGATAAGGTTAGTTTTACGAGCAGGTCAGTATGCTTATCTTATTCTTGATTTATTTACCGGATTACTCAAGTATATTAGGACACCTGCTCATAGTCTACTGTATTTCATACTCTGTACATTATTTTGTACTGACGCCCCATTGCCTGGGGGCGCTGCATTCATGCATGCATGTCCCGATAGACGACCTAGTAGACCTCCTCAGCATCATGATTGACTTCTATCCAGTTGACTATCCCCTTTCCTCCGGAGCTGCCAAAGTTGGGAGGTTTGTTAGCTTTTGTTTTATATATTTTCATGGGTAGGTTGGGGCCCTGTCCCGCCAATCTTTACTACTCTTAGAGGCTTGTAGACTAGTGTGTGGGGTTTATAGCTACGTTATGG
>JAJOOS010002218.1:0-41900 GCA_029582725.1 Solanum chiquidenum
CTAGGGACCTAATGGGTGAAAGGAACCCACTAGTGAAATCCCACATACCTAGTGACGAATTCCACGGAGAAATCTTTCGATTTCGGGGCTGGAACTGAAGAAAACTTGCTACGTTCTTGAACTAGGGTTCTTGACCTCTTTTCTCCTCTTAACGTTCTAATTCTTCTAAGTTTGATTAATGATTTGACTTAGGTAAGTTCTAGTTATGCTTCTAGGCTTAAACTGACTAAAATCTCATGATTTAGGATCTAAATGACGTATCATAGGGTTTAAACAAATAGGAAAGACCAAAAGACCCCTAACATAATTGATGTCGGAGTGACCTACGGACCGTAGGTCAATCGACGGTCCGTAGATTGGGTCCGTAAGTCGAGCATACTCGACAGGCATTCACTAAAACAAGCATAAATTTTTACTCGGAGGTAGGAATTTAGCAAACTCGGTGGCGTTGGAAAGAGGATTCAATTATCTATCATATCATAGGTCATGGGACACATAATTCCTTTTGTACTAAAAGTTATAACCATCTGAAGTTGACCCATCAACAATTTTCAGCTAACTGACTGTTGACCCTAACCTACGGTCAGATCTACGGACCGTGGATCGAACGACAGTCCATGCTGGTCGACCGTAGTTCGTGTCAGAGGCTAGGTAAATGAGGTCTTGATCCATGGACACAGACCACGGACCGTGGTCTGATCTACGGACCGTGGGTCTGTCCGTGAGTCGGGACTTAGCTGATTTTTCTGAGCTGGTTTGGGGAGGGGTTGCAGTGGTGAACCACGGACCACTAGCACGGGCCGTGGTCTGACCTACGGTCCGTGGATGGTGACCGTAAGCTGCACCTGCAACTTCTCAAAATCTACATTTTTGGTATGTTACAGATACGGGGTGTTACATAGCTTATTCTGGAGGTCTCTTTTGAAAGCTTCATCATCTTCTGCTTTGGCTTTAGCTGAACCTGCCTGTGAAGGTGTAAAACAATTCTTGTTCAGCTTGAAGAAGCTAAGAAAATCAATAATAAAATTTTTTAACTCTTTAGAGTTGAACATCACATATAACAAAAGAAACTCGCCAACACATCACAAAAAGAAGAGTGCATATCTATGTGTGTTAACAGACCAGGCTTTGATGCTGACTCGCTGCAAGAAAAAGGTTCAAACATTTAGCAGTAGGGCAGCTAAGTCTCGATATAGTGTAGTCACAAAATATAAAATGAAATGAGTCTCGGAGTTAGAATGAGAATAGATAGGTTTATATCTGGCCACTAAATTTTCTGTGGTCAACCTAATGTGTCAATTTGATTACTAAATTGGAAATATCCGGTGCCCTCAGGGAAAGAACTTTTCTGATAAGACAGGAACTAAATAACATTTTTTTCTGCTAAATTAAAGAAACAAGGTTTAGAATTGTTAAAATTAGACATTGAGATAAAAGTGATGAAGAGATAGCAAGGAGAAAATTAATGGAGAAGAAACTGAACTCTCATTGCTTCAAAAAACTATCTGCTATACAAGGTCGTATCTATATATATATATACATCTAACCGACTCAATGCTAAGATATCTACTTCTAACTAACTATATGAAATTACCAATTAACCTATAAGTTAGTTATGATTTGTTATGCCAGTTGTCTTCTTTAGCTGGTAGCCTGATGTTCTCAACACTCCCCCTCAAGTTGAGGGCTGGAATACATCTATCAGCCTCAACTTGTCCAATATGTAGTGATGTTGCTGACCTCCTAGAGCTTTAGTCAGAATGTTTTCTTCTTGATTAGTGCCAGGAACATGTAGGGCCTTGATCAATCCATTTTGTATTTTTTTCCCTTACAAAATGACAATCTATTTCAATATGCTTGGTTCGTTCATGAAACATAGGATTTCCAGCAATTTGTATGGCTGCTTTGTTGTCACAGAACAATTATATTGGTGTCTTCACTTTCATGCCCATTTCCTCCAATATTCCTGTAAGCCAAATTATTTCTGAGACTGCAGAGGCCATGCTCATATACTCTGCTTCAACTGTACTTCTTGATACTGTTTCTTGCTTCTTTGATTTCCAAGATATCAAAGTTCTTCCCATTTTCATACAATAACCTGTCACTGATTTTCTTGTCACTGCATATGATGCCCAATCAGAATCACAAAAAGTTGTAAGTGTATTATCCTTTTCATTGCTCAACAGGATGCCTAAGCCTAGTCTTCCTTTGAGATACCTCGCCACATGAAGTGCTTCCTCTAGGTGAGACTATTTGGATCATGCATGAATTGATTCAAGGTTTGCACTGTATAGGAAATATCTGGCCTGGTCATTGCTAGATACAGTAGTTTTCCTACCAGTTTTTTATAAGCATTTTTATCCACCAATTGTGGATCATCTTCTGCCCTTTTCAGTTGTCTGTCATACTCAGATGTAGTGAACTTCATGTGTTGTTCCAGTGGTGTTATAACAGGTTTTACTCCTGCTAAACCCCCTTCTGAAATCAATTCTAGTATATACTTTCTCTGTGTCATCAATATCCCTTTGCTAGACCTCAAGAATTTTATTCCCAAGAAGTACCTTAGCTCACCTAGGTCCTTGATTTTAAAGGTTTGTTGTAGACTTGCCTGTAAATCCTTGATCATTGTCAAATCATTTTTGGTGATTAGTAAATCATCCACATATATGAGTATCATCACAAACTTCTCCTTCACTTTTTTAGTAAACAAAGAATAATTATGTTTTCTTTGATGAAAACCAGAATCAATCAATGCAGTAGTAAGCTTTATATTACACTGCCTAGATGCTTGTTTAAGTCCATATAAAGACTTTTTTAACCTGCATACCTGTGTTGACTCCCCCTTACTGCCAAAACCCTGAGGCAGTACCATAAAAACCTCCTCATGCATATCACCTCGAAGAAAGGAATTAAAGGCATCCATCTGAAACACAGGTCAGTGATGCATTGCAGCCAAAGCAAGAACACATCTTAATGTGACCATCTTTGCAACAGGAGAGAAAGTATCTTGAAAGTCCACACCTTCCTTTTGAGTATAACCCTTTGCCACAAGTTGAGCCTTAAACCTTCCTATAGAACCATCAGCATGGTATTTGATTTTATACACCCACTTACAGCCTATAGGAAGTTTTCCAACTGGTAGATCAACTACTTCCCAAGTTTTGTTTTCCTCAAGGGCATCAATTTCTTGTTTCATAGTCTGGACCTATCTGTCATCCAAGATGGCTTCAGAGTAGGAGTGAGGTTCAGTGGTTGTAGAAAATTTTGAAAGATAAACTTGATAACTATGAGAAAGGTGAGAATAGTTGACAACATGACTGATGGAATGAGAGTGTGATTTGTGATGTGGATGTGATTGAACATAATTAGACAGCCATATAGGAGGTTTGGTAGCTCTAAAGGTTTTCCTGGTGGGCACAAGTGATTGAGCAGGAAGTGGAACTGGAGATAAAGAAGAAGATGGAAGAGATGTGTTGGAATGATCAGGAGTAGTAGAAGGATATGTTGATTGAATGTTAGCAGGAGCAAGAGCAGGATCTGAACTCGAATTGATCTCAGAGTGAAAAAATGCTGGACTATCTAAGTCAAGGAGATAAGATGGAAGTACATTAGATATAGATGGCGAAGAAGCATCAGAATAAGAGATAGAAGAACTCTTAAAAGGAAAGATATGTTCTCTGAAATGAACATCTCGGCTAACAAAGAAAACATGAGTTTGAAGGTTATAGAGTCTGTAACCTTTCTGAATATGAGAGTATCCCATGAAAACAACATGTATTGCTCTTGGGGAAAATTTGTCATGGGGATTAGGATCAGTGGCATAGCATAGATAACCTAGTGTCCTCATATGGTTCAAATAAGGAGGAAGTTTGTGTAGTTTTTCATAAGGTGAAAACCCATGAAGTACAGTGGAGGGTATTCTATTAATGATGTAAGTTGTTGTAAGTATACAATCACCCCAAAATTTTAGAGGAATGTGTCCTTGAAATCTTAAAGCTCTGGCTACTTCCAAAATGTGTCTATGCATTTTTTTAGCCACCCCATTTTGTTGTGGGGTGTAGACACATATTCTTTGATGTACAATGCCAAGGGATTGAAACAAAGATGTGCATTGAGAGTTTATGAATTCAAGAACATTATCAGATCTGATAGTCTTAATGGTGGTGTTAAATTGAGTTTGAATAAGTTGAATGAATGTTTTTAAGTGGATCAAACAGTCACTCTTGAATTTTAATAAAAACACCCAAGTCATTCGACTGAAATCATCCACAAGAGTAAGAAAGTATTTATTTCCATTGTATGTGTTGTGCTTATAAGGACCTCATACATCCATGTGCACCAATTGAAAAGAATGACTAGAAACTGCATTATAAATGGGAAAAGGTATTCTAGTTTGTTTGGCAATAGGAAAAACTGAATAATTACAAATTTGAGATTTATCTAGAGTATGCTTAATAGAAGATATCTGGCTGAGAATAGGAATTGGAGCATGACCAAGCCTTTGATGCCATATAGAACTCTTGATAGAGGTAAATTGAGTGGAAAAATAAATAGAAGCATTTTGCAGATTTGATGTTGTGGCAGATGATGGTGAACTGGTTGAGAGAATGTATAGTCCATCTTTGACTTTATCAATCCTCTTCACCTTGCCAGTGTAAAGATCCTAGAAAGGGAAAAAATCAGGGTAAAAGGAAGCAAAACATTGTAAATCTTTAGTGAGTTTAGAGACTGATAGTAAGTTGTATTGGAACATAGGTATGTGGAGGACATTTGTAAGTAACTGATCTTTGACTAATTGACAAGTTCTTTTGTGAGTAATCTGAGCCATAGCACCATTTGGTAAGTGAACTGGATTTTGAGGAGAAGGTGGAAGTATAGAACTAGATGACATTAAGTCCAAGGTTGAAATCATATAGTTTGAAGCCCATGTGTCAACAATCCAAGAGTTAGTTTTAAAACCAGCCAAAAAACAATTAATTGTACCTGCCATGTTAACCACATTCTTAAGGGAATCTTGCTTATCAATCAAATTGAGAATTTTCTGAAACTGTTCTGTTGTGAATCCTAAACCTTGTTGTTGCTCAAAACAACCAGAGTGACTCAGATTAGCAATATGCGCCCTGTATCCACCAGACTTGTGACCATTTGTACCTCTATATCCATTTGAGTTTCCAGAATCTCCATATCCACTTGAGTTTCCAGAATCTCTATATCCACCTAAGTTTCCAGAATTGTAGTGTTGTTGTTCTCCTCTGAAATTATTTGTATCTCTCTCCCTATTCTTAGTGAACTTAAAATCAGGAGGATAACCAATCAATTTATAGCATTGCTCTCTAGTATGACCCTTAAGATGACAAAAGTCACACTTTTGCAGCCTTCTAGTATTGTTGTGCCTGATAGAGTTCATAGCAGTTGATCCAAATCCTGAGGATTCACCCTCTTCATAATGGGATGCCATTACTGATTTTCCTTTGGAGTAAGGATTAGATTTCATGACAATAGCAGCTAACGCAGAGGATTCACCTTCCTCATAGTGTGGTCTGAGATGAGAAGTCTGTGCAGCTGCACTCAAATGTGCTCTTTGACTCTCTTCATGAATAATAAGGGAATAAGCTTGGTTTACAGAAGGTATGCTAGGCATCATCAATATTTGGCTTCTTGATTGATGATAGGTTTCATTCAAACCACCTAGAAACTACATAAGCTTTTGTTGTTCCAGATTGGAGATGAAATCTCGTGACTTATCACATGAACACGAAGGAGGTGCTACTAGAGATTCATACTCTTCCCAAAGTTCTCTCAACTTGGAAAAATAGACCGAAATAGAAGATGTACCTTGAGTGAGTGTTGCAATTCCTCGATGGACATGATAAATCTTTGTGGCATTCACTTTATCAAATCGCTCCTGAAGATCTGCCCAAAATTTATGAGCATTCGATGAATACACTATTCCATTTACAAGATCCTTCGAGACTGCACTGATGATCCAAGATAGCACTACTGCATTCACTCGTCCCCATTGTTGTGCCATTAGACCTTCATACATATCATTCCTGCAAGTTCCATCCATGAAGCCAATTTTATTCTTCCCTAATAGGGCAATACTCATTGATTTACTCCAGATAGTGTAATTTTCCATTCCTGTGAGTACGCAGTGAGCTAGATTTACACCAGGAATATCAGAATTTTGTAAAAACAGTGGATCGAAGGAATCAAACATAGATCTAGGATTAGCAGCAAGGCCAAATCCATGAGCATTAGGTCCAGTAGCTTCCGATGATTCTCCTTCAATCGCCATTGCTGGAAAAAAAATAAAAAACGAAACTACAAAAGGGAGAGAAAACAACGAAGATATTGAATTAGCTCAATACTGGATTGTGATCGCCATTACTGGCTTTGATACCATGTTAAAACTAGACATTGAAATGAAAGTGATGAAGGGAAAGCAGGGAGAAAATTAATGGAGAAGAAATTGAATTCTCATTGCTTCAAAAAACTATCTGCTATACAAGGCCGTATCTCTCTATATATATACATCTAACCGACTCAATGCTAAAATATCTATTTCTAACTAACTATATAAAATTACCAATTAACCCCTAAGTTAGTTATGATTTGTTATGCCAGCTATCTTCTTTAGCTGGTAGCCTGATGTTCTCAACAAGAATTACTATCAGTCTACCACAACATAGAAGAATATTTACAGTCTTTGGGACTCCATGTCTAGACTTTGCCAGTTGAACAACTAATGTGCACAAGTCTCAAAGGAGGGTATATGTACTAGTTCAGCGATAAGACGACTGAATCCATTGAATTCTCTAGATGTTAAACTATAGTACAATTTATTTTACTCCATAAAAAATGTTGCAGATTTCAGACCATAGTCCAGGCTTACAAAACTTTTCGATCTATGAAGATTGAGATGAGGAAATCCAAAAAAGTGAGAGAGGTGAATTTTTTTTAACCTTAAAATGGCTATTTCGATTCCGAATCTAGAGAGCTAGCTAATGCTTGCAAAGTTGTAGAAATGGCTAAGAAATGGCGGCGGAATGGTGGAAGAACGACGGAGGAATGGCGGAGTATAGATGAGAGAAGTGTAGGGGAGGAGTGAGTGAAGTTTCTAGAAATAAGAATTAAAATATTGTTTCCAATTTTATATTTTGTAATAAAAGAAATTGTATTTTTCTCTATTTATTAATATTTTTCTTTTTCTAGATGGTGGAGGTTCCAAAACCTCTACTATTTACTTTTATTTCCTAGCAGCTACAAAACCCCTGATACATAATGCAATTTGAGGGAGTTGCAGCTAACCTCCATTATTAAACCTCATAATTTAGGGTTTTTTTTGTAGTGTATATGTATACTGACTTTGATCTCATATGAAATTCATTGAGCAACTATCCCAATTAAAAAGACCAAAAAAATGGTCAAAAATATCATCTCAGTTAATAGCTTGGTCAAAAATACTCATATTGTCAATAATTTGATCTAAAAATATGCAAATATAAAAAAAAATTAGTGTAAAGATATGACTGAGGGCCGGGGTATTCCAAACAGGGAAGATGCTAAAAGGAGTAAATTATACAGTACTGACCCTTGTCCCCAAATCAACACATATTGATGATGTAAGTAATTTTGGACCAATTGCGCATGTTATAACACAATTTATAAAGTGATCACAAAGATGTGTCACAAATTGAAAAAAGTGTTGCCAAATATAATTTCTGAGAATCAAAGTGTGTTTGTGACTGATTGTGCAAAATATCCTGATATGTCAAGACGTGAAGCTATATAATAGGAACTGAATACCACCAAAACCAAAGGTAAGATAAGTAGAGCCTTTATATGGGTGTAACAATATACTAATATATGAATGGCTCGAAATGAGGCATTGTGGAAAAAGGTGTCCTTTACAAAAATCTTGAAGCTAATAAGGATGGATGCTAAACACAGAATCTTGGAGATAATACATACTTGTAAAGATAAGTGATGGATTGAAGATATAATCCAGAGAGACATTGTATAATTAAGCACAATTAGTGGTAAACATAGATAGATAGGTTGGGTGGTGTTTTCTTTTGTTTAGTTTGTGAAATTGTGTTCGACCAAAACAAAAAAGGTGCAAATATGAAAGATGTCAAATATAAATAGGTAGATCTTACGTCTCTCTTAGTGAAAATATAACTTATGGCCTATGCTTCAAACAAAATAAGTAGTTTGTCAATACTCTTCCGATGATATTTACTTCAAAGCTTCCTTCTTTTTTTATATTTTTTATTTCATAATATTGAAATCCGACTAATTTGAATTTGCATCGATTATATAAAATTTTGTTCGGAAAAAACGTTCTTTTCGTTTTAGATTTTGAATATCTAGTATTGACAAAATAATATATGTGACTGAGCTAAATAAATAAAAAATTATAGTACGAATACTACAAATTCCTTGCTCAAATGACAGATAGTAAGAAAATAACATATACTATATTTTTTGCAGGACGATTCTCTTACTGATGAGGGGTGGTTTGAGGGGTAAAGGCAACAATTTTCTTTGAATATTTCACTTATTTTATCTGTGTCATATCTTTATTTTTCCTGTTTTGCAATTTGCCCTCATGTATAACTCAAGAAAAGAGTGGTTTCAGTATTTCATTATCTTTTCGTTTTTTGAAATGAGAAAACAAACGTTAGATTGAGTTATAAGATGAAATATAAATTTTATTGTTGCATCTTATAAATTTATAACCAATAAACATGCTTTTGTTTCCTAATATGCAGTAAAATACGAAAAAAAAATGACAAATTGATTACTAGTTTCATAATATTTAACCCAAAATTTTAGTGATTCTTTAGGAGTCGTTTGATACAAAAAATAATAATGTAGGGATTAGTAATGCAGAAATTAGTAGTGCAGGGATTAGTAATGCAGGGTTTATTTTTATCAAGTGTTTGGTTCATTGTTTCTCACCTCATCTTGTGTTTGGATTAAAACTCTATAAAAAGTTTCTTTCCAATTATACCCTTGAATTATTATGTAATTGGGTCAAGGTAGATAATTGTCGGACAATGTTATTTTTTTATGGCATTTCTAACAAGCTATGAGAAGAACAATTTTGTTGTCATGTTTGCTATTTTTTCACTTGAATTATTTGAGGATAAATAATTGTCATCTTAATAAATTGATCACTCACAAAATGTCATTTTAAAAAAAATAAAGCATCTACTTTTAAAATCGAAAAGACGATCAACAATGGTAAAATTGAATAAACCATCTACATTTACACATAAAAATTGGAAATTGTAATTTTAATATGTATATAATTTTTTTAATTGTTCAAATACAAATAATTAGAAAACCACACAAATAAATATATATATATATATATATAAAACATTCAATTAAGATCACAAACGCCATATACAAATAAACAACTCACATTTCAAATTTGTATTGGATTTATTTAGTAACAAACAACTCTCTCTAAATAATTTGTAAGCTAATTTATTTAAATAAATTTACTAGTACAAATATAAATCATAAAATCAAGAAAATAATTAAAATGATTTGAGGGATATTTTTATCTTTACATAGACTTATCCCATGGTATTATATCATATGTATTACTAATACCTCCAAATGGAAGGTATTAGTAATACATCCTATAATACCAAGTAGGAGGTATAACTAATCCATGAATTAGTTATACCTAAGCTCAAATTCCTACCAAACATAGTACTAAATAATACCTTACATAATACATGAACTATTTCTTCTAATGCGGCCTACCAAACGACCCCCTAGTATTTGTATTTTATTTTATTTCAGAAAATGAATGATTTGTTTTTTGGAGAAAATGAATTTTCAAAAAAGAAAAATACAATCCAAAATCTGTTTTAAAAATCCTTCCTAGTCATGATAAAATTATAGCTCAACACACAAAAACATAAATTAAAAAAATTAAACTAAAAATTAAAAACGACGACTTGGATCCAACACATTAGGCCTCTCTATACTGTAATACCCTAATGACAACTCAACCCACCGGCGGCCACCCTTTTTCGGTGGCTGGTTTACAAGCATCTACGTCAGAATTTCCACCTTTACCTTCAAACTGCTCCAATGCTACTAAACTGCGCTAAATCCTAGTCTGCCCAAAGAGATCTCATTTGCAGAGTCTCTTACACAATTGGCTCAACAAAGTCATGACAGTCTTAGAAGAGATATTACCATGGTTGGGGGTATCCCACAAATCAAATGGACAGAAGAAGAGGTAAATATGATTAATCAAATTGAAGAGCTTCAATTCGCAGTGATAGGCAAATTTACACATGACTGGAGTGATTTAGAAGAATTACGGAGGATATCCTCATCCGTTTGACAAAACATGAGGACTTTGTTAATATGATTTCAAAGGGAGCTTTCTATATCAAATGCAAAGACGGGTATTCTTACCTAATGCGCACATTGATATATGATTCCAGGTTTAAGGTTAACGAAGAAACCTCGATGGCTATGGCGTGGATCTCTTTCCCTAACCTATTGCCCACTTTCTTTGTTAAAGAATGTCTGTTTTCTTTGGCTGCTGTTGTGGGTAAACCAATACAAATTGATCAGGCCACTATCAATAAATCTAGGCCGAGTTGTGCTCGTGTGAAGGTGATAGTGGATTTGAGAAAGGATTTCCCCAAGGTTATTAAGATGAATATAGAGAATGAAGCTACTGGAGAAGTGAGGTCTAACATGGTTGCTATTAAATACGACTATGTTCCTAAATATTGTTTTGATTGCAATATGCAAGGGCATAGTAATGAAGAATGCAGAATGCGCAAGATGCCACAACCTAGAGATGGAGAAAATTTTCAATATGATAGGGCTGGTGGTACTAAAAGTTCAGATCCTCCACCAGTTCCCTCTAAACTCCCTATTGTGCATGGAATTCAAAAGGGTAAAGCTAGAGTCCTATCTAGTGGTAGGGTGGTTGGTGATCCTTGACAATGGGATGTGGTGAAAGACTTAAGACCTCCTAAATATCAGTTACCTGTAGCAGTCAAGAACAAATTTGAAGTTCTTACACAAAATGGAGATGAAGAGGAAAAAATAAAGAATTTACAAGCAACAAGGGAGCACGAAAATAGTAGCAGTACGCAGACTAATAAGGATGCAGGAATATATCAACAAGGGGAATCGTCTAAGGAATGGGTCACAAGGTCTTTTGGTAAGCAAAATGATACAATTGTACCTGATAAACATACACAACAAAGAACAACAAATAATCAGAAACATCTCAAAGGAGATGAATTGCAGCAGAAGAGCAATGAGTTTGAGATCATAGATACTAAGGTCATAGATGCAGTTAAAGAGCAAGAGTCAGAGTCCCGCAACATTAATGTAGATAGAGATGAAGCACAACAAAAGAGCAATGAGATTGTGGTTTATGCTGATGACTTAGATGAGCATGCAGTTTCCAGCAATACCAACAACCAACAAAAGGATTTAATAATCAGTAGGGAAAATTATGTTTCAGAGATGGAGTTGGAAATTGTGGAGGTTCCAAATGTTGTCCAAATAGATGAGTCCCACATGATTCAAATGGAATCTCCTAATAGAATTTTACATGATATTGTGTCCCATAATTTAGAGGAGATAAAAAGTCTTGAATCAGAAGAGAATCAAATTGCTAAAGGTGTAATTGAAACTGAGGAGTCAGAGGAGATATGGGATTATGTACCACTTGAAGCAGATATATCTCCAAAGGTTTTAAAAAGTGCCAGAAAGGGGAAGAAGCAAGGTAATGGAGAAAATACTCAGCCCACCAGAGTTCAGCCGAAGAGAGTTAAATCAGTTCCCAAGAGATATGAAGGCTCTAATTTGGAATATTAGGTATGTGAAGTCTCAACAAGCCTTTCATAGAGTTCAGATGCTTCATAATTTTCATAAGTTCACTTTTATTGGACTGTTGGAACCTTTTCAGAACTCTAGACATATCAACAAATATAAGAGAAGACTTAGGATGCCTTTGGCTACTTCTAATTGTAATGGTAAAATTTGGTTTTTTACAAACTATGATTTTACTACTACCGTGGTGAAGGACACTGAGCAGCAGCTAACATTACAATTACATCATCAAAGTCATGTTCACAGTTTATATGTTACATTAGTTTATGCTAAGTGTAATGCAGATCAAAGACAAATGTTATGGGAAGATATCTTTCAATTGGCTACAGGAATTACAAGTCCTTGGTTAGTTGGTGGAGATTTCAATGTTGTTCTGAATGCAGAAGAGAAGATAGGTGGTTTACCAGTGCGAGATACTGATCATGAAGACTTTGCAAATTGTATTTCTTCTTGTGATTTAAATGAAATACAATTTAAAGGGAGCCCATTTACTTTGGTGGAATGGTAGAGCTGATAATGATTGTATCTTTGAAAGATTGGATAGAATCCTTTATAATCAAGAAATGTAGGGTTGGTTTAATTACATGGAAGTGGAGCATCTAGCTAGAACAGGGTCTGATCATGCCCCTATGCTATGAACCTGTGAAAAAGGTGCAATAGGGTATAAGAAACCATTCAGTTTTCTGAAATTTTGGACTGAAAATGCATCCTTTATTGATGTGGTGAGGGAGAACTGGGCAGAAAATGATTCATTGAACTCTTTCATAGCTTTCAAAGAGAATATAAAGAGAGTAAAAACAGCTTTGACAAAATGGAGCAAAGATACTTATGGTGATATTTTTAAGCAACTAGTTATCAGGGAAGATATTGTCAAAATCAAAGAAAAGTTGTTCGAAGAACGTCCAAGTGCTGAAAACAGGCAAGTGCTTCAAAGAGCCCAAGCTGAACTCAAGAGGTATTTGCACTTTGAAGAAATTTTCTGGCAACAAAAGGCAGGGTATGATTGGTTCGAGAATGGGGATAGAAATACAAGATTTTTTCACCGCATTGTGAAGGGAAGAAGAAAGAAGCTCCAATTGCACAGAATTCAGAATGATCAGGGAAATTGGCTTGAGGAGGAAGGAGAAATTGCAGCAGAGGCAGTGAACTTTTATCATTCTCACTTCTTACAAGAAAGAGATGCTTCTGATTTTTCCTTGTTAGGTAACATTCCAGAAATAATCAATGAGGCAGATAACATAATTCTTTATAGGCAACCAACTCTTGAGGAAATCAAAAAAGGAGTTTTCAATCTAAATGGGGACAGTGCAAGTGGTCCTGATGGTTTATCAGGTGCTTTCTACCAATGTTGCTGGGATATAGTGGGTAACGATATTTTCAAAATGGTACAAGATTTTTTCAGAGGTAATTCTCTTCCTTAATCCACTACTCACACTAATTTGGTCCTTTTACCTAAGAAGGAACAAACTCGGTCTTTTTCTAACTTAAGACCAATTAGTTTGAGTAATTTCATTAATAAGATTCTATCCAGGGTTGTTCATGATAGAATTGAAGTTTATTTACCTAAATTAATCTCCCATAATCAGTCAGGTTTTGTTAAAGGTAGAAGCATCATAGAAAATGTGATTTTCACACAAGAGATTGTTACTGACATCAGAAAGAGAGGTAAACCAGCAAATGTGGTCATAAAGCTTGATATGACCAAGGCATATGATAGAGTATCTTGGTTTTTTCTGATGAAAGTTTTAAGGAAAATGGGTTTTTCAGAATTGTTTGTTGATTTGATTTGGAGATTGATTTCCAACAATTGGTATTCAATCTTGATCAATGGCCAAGCACATGGTTTCTTTCATTCCACTAGGGGAGTTAAACAAGGAGACCCTTTTATCTCCGGCTCTCTTTATATTATCAGCAGAAGTGCTTTCAAGGGCCCTAAATACATTGTTTGAGAATGATCAATTTGTGAGATATGGTTTACCAAAGTGGAGTGCTAAGCTTAATCATCTGGCTTACGCAGATGACACTATTATATTTGCTTCAGCTAATAAGTACTCTTTGAAGAGAATAATGTTAATTTTGCAGGAATATAAAGTTCAGTCAGGTCAAAAAGTCAACAAGGAGAAAAGTGCTTTCTATTTACATCAAAGTGCAGGGGCTGCTGAGAAAGAATTGGTGGAGGAATGCATAGGTATGTCTGAAGGTCATTTTCCTTTGAAATACCTTGGTTGTCCTATCACCCACTCCAAAAAAAGGAAGGAACACTATGCAGAGCTTATAAAGAAGGTGAAGGCAAAACTTCAATCTTGGAAAGGAAATATGTTGTCATATGGAGGAAAAGAGGTTCTAATCACTAGTGTGCTACAGAGTGTTCCAATTCATGTATTATTGGCTATAGTTCCTCCTATATGTGTGATTAAAGAACTTCATAGGATTTTTGCAAAAAAAAATTGGAGTAACAAAATTACAGGTAAGAGTAAACACTGGGTTACATGGGAGAAAGTGTGTTTACCTAAACAGGAAGGAGGATTGGGTTTTAGATCCATGTTTGATGTTTCTAAAGCAATGTATGCAAAATTATGGTGGAGATTCAGGACTCAAAATACCTTATGGGCTAATTTTATGTGGAACAAATACTGCAAGAAGCACATTCCAACTTTGATTCAGTGGAAAGGTGGATCTCAACTATGGAAAAATATGTTACACAATAGGGAGTGCATTGAAAAATTTATATGGTGGGAATCTAAGAGTGGGACTTCCTCTGTTTGGTATGATAATTGGACCCAACTTGGGCCTATTTACACATATCAAACTGAAGTGCAGTTTTGTCACTCATTGATGGACATTGAGTTTTTCCTAAAGGAAACAGGGTGGGATTATGATAGTATGCATGATCATTTTCCTGATCATATTGTGGAACATATAAAACATCATATGGATCATATTAAACCGATTAGTATAGGGGACAGACCTTGGTGGATCAAAACAAGCACCGGTAAGTTCTCAGTTAAGAGTGCTTGGGAGATTTTGAGAAAGAAAGAGGAAGAAAATGTGAATTTCAAGAAGATATGGGTGCAAGATCTTCCTTTCAAGATATCATTCTTTAGTTGGAGAGTTTGGACTAATAGAGTTCCAGTAGCTGCTGTTATAGCTAATTGGAACCATAACCAGTCCCAACTTTGCTTATGTTGTACTGTTCCAACAATGGAAACTATGGAACACTTATTTTTGAAAGGTGAAATTGCATATAGAGTGTGGCAATATTTCTCATCAGCAGTAGGAATATTAGGTCTTTGGATTCAGTTGAAACAGTCTATCAAAAAATGGTGGGATGTTCAAGGAAATACGAGGCAGAAGGTGATTTTTCAAGCTATTCCTAATCTGATTTTATGGTTTTTATGGAAAAGGAGAAATATTGTACTTCATGGTGGTAATTATACCACGATTAAAGTGATTTGGGACATCAGTAGTACTGTTCAGAAATTCATGAAGTTGAAGTTTCAATACACTGATATCCCTCCCACTTGGCCTCAAATGGTTGTTTTATTAGATGGTTTCAGGCATGAGTTTATTTCGAAATGGGTTAAATGGTATCCTCCACCAGGTGGGTGGTTGAAATGTAATACATATGGGGCTTCAAGGGGTAATCATGGACCTAGTGTTGCTGTCTTTTGTATCAGAAACCATGAAGGAGAGCTGATGTTTGCTAAGGGGGTGCAGATTCCTGATTCTACGAATATAGTTGCTGAAGCTATTGCTATTAGAGAAAGTCTTCAATGTTGTTTGGAAAACAATTTTCAAAACATTATAATTGAAATAGACTCTTTGGCTTTGGTACATATGCTAAATGGAGAGTGGGAAATACCTTGGAATGTGACAATGGAGGTCAATTCCATCAACAGATTAAGGAATTCTATGTCAGTAAGAGTACAACACTCCTTAAGGGAGGGAAATACTCTTGCTGATTTTTTTGCTAAGTTGGTTTTTCGATTTGCAGGTACATATGAATTTAGATCTTTTCAGGAGGTTCCAGATACAGCCAAAAGAATTATCATCTTAGATAAACAAAGCACACCACAATTGAGGATAAGACAGTCAAATACAACAAGGTACATATGAATTTAAACATTTCCAGGAAGTCCCAAGTGAAGGCAGAAGAATCATCAATTTAGATAAACACAACATTCCACAGTTGAGAATAAGACAAACAAGTATGACTCCATAAAGTAATCTTCATTGTATCAAGTCTCAATTCCATATGAAGTTTGACATGAATCATAGATTGAGTACGCTACTAACGTACCTCAAGATGTCTGAATTAGTTTCCATTGGTTAATATACCATGCACCTGGTGAGAGCTTTGAGGTGTTACATATGATATAAAATCAGGACTCAAGGGGGCTAAAGTAGCATATTTAATCTATAATTATGTTGAAAACTATTGAATGTTCATTAGAGGAGAAAGAAGAACTGGACGATGAATTAAAGGTATTGTTTGCTTACACAAGTGATGTGGAGATGTATCAGCATAACCTCACAAAAATTAATTAGTAATCTTTTTGTGGATTTGGGTTCTAGTGGTGGTATTAAATCTATTAGATTTCAATCCACCGAATTCAAATTGATAAAAGGAAAACTAATTGTACCCGAGGTTTCATTTACAATATCCAGATTCTAAGTTCCACAGCTCAAGAAGATCGTTTTGACAGCAAACATACTCATGAACAATAATTTGTGCAACGAAGTGTAGCTCTTTCAAGTATTTCCAGAGAGAAGATGAAGTTGAAGTCACCTCGTGGTTGCAAAATTGTGCAGGAATTGGATTAGATGAAAATGATGCTCGACGCCATCTCTGATGCCAACACCTCTACGCCTCTTCATCTTCCTTCATTTTTAGGAAAGTACTGCTCAGATGTTGCTTTGTCTCTTTAGCTTTAGACTTTTCTTTTGTTCTGTTTAGTTCCAACATTGGGCCAGTTTTGGGTCTGATTGTTTTTTAAATGGAAATAAATGAGGCTATAAGCCTCAAACTTTTGATTAAAAAAAAACATCAGGCCTCTCTCTATGACTTCTAATAATTTATTGAGCAACGTTCACATTCATCAAACA
Organism: Solanum chiquidenum; assembly: GCA_029582725.1. Taxonomy (NCBI): domain Eukaryota; kingdom Viridiplantae; phylum Streptophyta; class Magnoliopsida; order Solanales; family Solanaceae; genus Solanum; species Solanum chiquidenum. The sequence goes on from JAJOOS010002218.1 coordinate 17,002, forward strand.
TAAAAATCATATTGGTATGTTATAGCTATAGTTGCATAATTGCGCTCCATAACAAATTTTATGTTTGCTATGGAGCATCAGATTTTATAAATCGTTGGGAGGATCAGATTTGTATAAAATCGTTGGCAGCCTCTCATTTGTATAAATTGTTGGCAGCCTCTAGTTTGTATAAATCGTTGGCAGCCTCTCAATTCAATTTTATGTTTTTGTATATCTGCATAAAATTTGAATTTGTATACAATTGAATCGAAATAAAACGTTTGTATATCAAATCTCTCTCTCGGTTTATACAAACACATATTATACAAAATAGAGAGAAAGACAAAAGAGAACTGGAATGGGAAGATTTGTATTGTATAATAATAAGTATATAGGACGAAGATATATGTATTTGCATGTGTATTGTATATACAATTTTCTCTCGCTTAATACAAACAGAAACACAATTTATACATTTGTGTTTGTATAAAGTAAGAGAGGCGAGGGAGAGACTGGCGAGCGAGAGAGGGAGAGTGGCGAGCGAAAATTTTAGGAAGGGAGTCAAATGGCAACAGTTTGCTATGAGTTACAATTAAATCAAACTGTGGTTATAACATTTAATTTGAATTAATAATTTGTTATTACATACAATTTTCCCAAATTTGTTTACTCCAACGTGGTAGGTCCAGTCCATTTAATTGGTTAATTTTTAATGAAGAGACCATATGTATGGGCAAATTGACTCTTCACCTACATAGGATTTTATATAACAGTTGTTTATTTTATAATATTATCTCATAATATCAATTAAGTTTATTTTAAAATTAAAATTTATAGCTAGTTGAAAAAGGGACAAGAAGGTCTAATTATGTTAGCTACTTTAATAGTATGCTTAGCATATACAAGTTGATCAATTCTTCCTTTAGAAATAGACTAAGAAAGTCATATGTTCGACCAATAGAAGTAATCGAATAAACAAATAGTAAACCTACCTACTCACAATTATTGATAAACCAAAATACTATTTTGTGTTTTTGATATAGATTCGGTTAACAACAAAAAGTTTAATCAAACTGAAAAGTATGTTTATGGTCCCTCATTTACTTGTGAATTTATTCAGATATAATGAATTACTAACCATAAAAATGTAAATATTCCCGTCTTATGTTTTCATTATTATTATTATTAATATTAATATTAATAATAATAATAATATTAATATTAATAATAATAATATTAATATTAATAATAATAATTTTTGTTACTAAATATTTTGCACATAGTATTTTTACAAAAATAGTCTACATATTAGATAAATTTTACATAAAAGGATCACTATACACATTTTAATTGTTTGTTGAGACCTTGATCTGATATTAACATGTTAGTTTGGAGCTAATATTAAGTTTTGATGATTTAACATACTTAGAGATCTAACAAGGAACCTGATCCTTGTTATTGGGACTGATGACAGTGAAATAAATTATTAAACTCAGTGTGAGGAATATTTGTGTGTCATCATCAAAGAGGGGGAAAATGTTATATTCTAGATGTTTTGATGATCCTCACAAATGCAGGGACCTGGTCCCTGGTAGAGTGTTCTCGTTCAGATCTATAATGGGATACAACTGGAAAGCTGTCACGTCAGAGGTTGGTGAGGCCGTCAGTGTACTGCACCAATCAGAATGGGCGATCTTGTTTTTCCAGCGGTTAATAACTCTTTATAGTTGACTTAGTCAACATGTCAAACAACAAATTAATTCATTCACTCAAAGGAGGAAGTCAGCCAGCAAGCCTTTCAAGAACTTACGAAGAAAAGTTTGCAAGGGACCTGGTCCCTGCAAGACTGTGTATATGAAAGGACGACAAGACAACTGTCAGAAAAAGCTGCTGGTAGGTGCACAACTTTTCTAACCAGCAGTCTCTCAGCCAATAGGATCGTCTCAAGGAGTTTGTGTTGATTTTATATCATCTCTTTCCAAAATACACAAACTCAAGATTTGGCAAGCTAAACTTGGATTTTCTCTGAAAATTCATAAGCTTGAAAAGAGAATGACATATTCAAGGAAGAACACTGCTCATATCAACAAGGGACCAGGTGGAGTGCTGAAGCGTCTTGTTGTATTAGAGTTGTGTATCTCATGTGCTTATATTGTATATCTATTCCTAATCTATAAAGGAATTAGATTTTTGTTTTGTTTCTAAAAGCCTAAATTAGTTGAGTTTAACTGGTTTAGTGGGCAACATTGTTTTGTTGCTTAGTCAAAATCTAATTCATCTAGAGTTAGATGGTTTAGTGGGCGGTGTGGTATCAGCTTAGAAAAGTCTATATTAATCAGTGTGGGTTAGTATAGTGGGCAGTGTTATATCTGCTCTGGCTCAGCTAAGTGATAGGAGGTATTGCTTAGTGTGGAGATTAGCAGGCTAATCTCATTTTATAAACTGACTTTTACTTTTGCTTGGAGAAGATTAGTGGAAGCAGTTTGAAAAGTCATGTGAGACAGGTCGTGGTTTTACTCCCTTGAGCAAGGAGATTTCCACGTAAAACACTTATGCAGATCTTACTTTCAGCTGTTTATTTTCTGCCCATTTTTAGTTACTGTTCTTGCTGAGTCAAGGGACCTGGTCCCATCTAGCCTAGTGGACGCATACATTCCAACAATTGGTATCAAAGCTTGGACTCTCTATTTGGTTAACACCAAGAGAGAAGTTCATGTGAGGAATGGCGTCACCAATAAATCAGCAAAAAAGTTAGTCCTCGACAAGACCTCCTCTTTTTGATGGTCAGTTCTATAGACACTGGAGGATTCGAATGAAAGACTATCTAATGGTTGAGGACATTGAGGTATGGAACATTATTTGTGAAGGTCCTCATATCCTAAGTATGGAGGTTAAAGATGGAGAGGTCACAAGAGTCATTCCCAAAACTCCACGCCAATATAATGACTGATAGAAGATTAGTCCAGAAAAACCACAAAGCTAGGAAGCTACTGATGTGTGGGATCAGTATGAATGAATACGATCTGATCTCATCGTGTGAATCAGCCAAGGAAATCTGAGATCGATTGAGAACAATATATGAGGATACTGAGGAAACAAAGAAATCTAAGTTAGATCTCTTTACTACTCAGTATGAAAGCTTCACCATAAAAGAAGGTGAATCTATTCATGAAATGCATACCAGATTCTCTACCATCACTAATGAGCTCATGTTTCTTGATGAACTTGTCCCGATGTGCAAACAAGTCTCTAAGATACTGGAAATTCTTCCCAGATCTTGGACAAATGAATTTATGTTTGTTGATGAGACAATGAATCCTGAAGAGTCGACTCTAAATGCACTATTTGAGCATCTTCAAGTTCATGAGATGCATAGAAAAGGTAAAGGTCTCATTCTCAAGGGTCAACGCATGAGGGCAGATCTGACTGACAATGTTGATCAAGAGAGAGTTTGCCTTATGCATAAAGCTGACCACATGGAAGTAAAAGATAAAGAGGGGGACCAAGTCTGTCCCAAGATAAGCAGAAGAGAAGCTTTTTTTTCAGGCGGTGAAGAAGGATCTGGCAGCATGGGAAAATTCCTCAAGTGATTCAGATGATTCTGAACACTCAGATGATGCTTTCATAGAAAGGTCAGATGAGAAAGATGCTGATGAAAAGGTAACTCTATCAGATTTCAAGCAAAACTTGAATACCTTTTCTACTAGTAAATTGAGAAAGCTAGTTGTTGTATTACTTGATTTGATAGGTGAGTTGACAACTGAGAAAGATCTCGTGAACAATAGCCTAGACATCTCTCAAGATGGAAAAATTGCTTTAGATGCCCAAATATCTGATATTGAAAGTCAAATGGTTGTTCTAGAAGCTGAAAATATAAAACTGAGGGAAAAGATAAAAGGGGCGACTACTACAGTTTTTAAAGGAAAGAACGAGGCCAACAACATACAGTTGGAGCTTGAAAATAAGCTGCACGATGTTGAAATGAAGATGAAATTGGCTCTGGAGAGAAATCTTATGCTGGAGAGGGACCTAGTCCGTGTAAAAGAGGAACTAGAAAAATCCCTCAAATGGACCAATTCTTCTAAGATTCTTACAAATCTGATTGGTCAAGGCAACAACAGTAGAAGAGGGTTGGGCTGTGAAAAGATAGATCCCCCATACAATCCTCACAGAAAATCTGTTTCTGATGTTGATGATCTGGTGTGTGTGCATTGTGGTCGAGATGGACATCTTAAGAGAGATTGTCCTGTGTTGAAAAAGTATGGAGGAAGTTCGTCAAACTATTCCAAATAGCGGAATAAACTGAAGAAGGGACCTGGTCCTTCTTATGGTCCCAAGTTGAAGAAAGCCAGTCTACCTTACTGGACAAAAGATTTTCTTATCACTCCGTTATCTGCTTACTGGGAACTCCGTCTCAAATGGGTTCACAAGGCTAACAAGTGATTTGCTATGCAAGTGAGACGAGGTAGCATCAGACAATGTGGTTTATGAATAAGTGGATGCTCAAAGCACATGACTGTGAAAATTATAAAACTTCCTCTCTCTCAGGGTACTTCAAGGTGGAGGTGTCTCATTTGGTGATGGCAAGAAAGGGTATATATTTTGGGGGCAGACATGTTTGGGAAATATATGGAACACACTATTGAGGATGTGTACTATGTCAATGGTTGAAGTACAATCTTTCAAGTGTTTCATAGATGTGTGATGAATGAAATAAAGTTAAGTTCTTATCAGAAAGAACGTGTGCTCACAAAATTTCTCTCCCAGGCGATGATTTTGATAGAAAAGAGATGCAAGAACATGTAAATTGATGATCTGATTACTGCTCGTTGAGACAGTCTCACTTGCCTTAGTGCTCAAAGTGAGAATGTTGAGGTATGACATGAGAGACGTGCTCTTGTGAATGTTTCTCTACTGCACAAACTTGTGTCAAGGGACCTGGTCCCCAGTCTTCACAAAATGAAATATGCAGATGAAAAAGGTTGTGACGCTTGTATTAAAGAGAAGCAGACCAGACCATCTTTCAGGTGAAATATGCAGGCTTTTAATCTTTCAAAGAACCTTCGGGCTAAAGTGATGAATGTTACATGTTCTGTGCCCAAAATGATGATATTGAGAAGCTTAATCTCAATGAAGTTCGAAAGAGTATCTGTGGGATATTCTTCCTCCAGCAAGGATTATTCGGTATATAAAAATGTGCACATTAAAAGGGATGGTCATGTGATGGTTGGTGAGTCTAGAAGAATTGAGAAGTTGCAAAACAAAGAAGACTCTGAGATGGAAAAGTTGCTTTAGATTCAGAGAGACGGTCTAAATAGTGAACTTGCTGAAAAACATCCTCTTTATGAATTCAACAATCTCAAGGAAGCTGATGTAGATGATGAACCTGATGAGGGACCCGGTCCTCTAGACAGTGCTAAATAAAGATGATTTAGTTCAAACTGATTATGTGAATTCTGAAGGAGAGAATGAAGAAGTTGATCAAGCTCAGTTTGAAAGAAGCAAAGTATGACACTCGGTTCCCAACAAGCTGATAGATTGTCCAAATTCCTCTTCAACAATGGCTTCAAGAGAGGTATACACACATGGCAAAAGGGCTGAAGGAAAGGAGAGGTCAGGACAGATCTAGGCAATCACATTCAAACTACAAAGAGGGACCTGGTCCTTTCTCGAAGGTTAGCACTCTTAACATTGCATTTTGAATTATGCATGAGAACCGTTGCAAGTGCCACATGTCTGTCATTCAGGTATCTGACCGCTGTCCCATTTTTTAAATACCAAAATGACACTTTCCTTCACATAATACACCCTTTCACTTCCTTTATATTCCATATTTCTTTTCAAATACTCTTCTAAAATCTGAAAATTTTAAAATCCTCTTTTCTCCTCTCTCAAAAACACTTCAAAGGGTAAAACCCTTTGTTCTTACTGGAGATTTTTATGATGAAGATGTTTTAAGTATGAAGAGGGACCGGGTCCACCAAGTAAAAGGAAGATGTGGAAAAGATGATGTTCAAAAGGGGGAAGTTGATATTCTGAGAACTGAAAGTATTCTGAATAAGAGGGTGTCTGATTTAAAAAAAATGAAATGAAATTTTCTTTTTGGTTCCTCAATTATTGATCTATTCATCGCGGAGGCCTTGTGTAAGTTTGATTTTACCAATCTTTCTGTTATGAGAAACTCAGGCCAGTGTTGGAAGCTATGACAGTTGCTCTTGCTAACAGGGATACTAAAATGGTTTGCCTAAAGGCTCAGCTTCTGAAACAGCACTACCAGAGGGACCAGGTTGGAAAAAAAAAACTGGCAGCCCTGAAGGTTCAACATGAAGGCTGGGCAGCAAAGAATGTGAGCTTCAAATGAGATTTCTGAAAAACCATTCCAAGGGATATGATCAACTAACTCTATTCTTTCAATCCCTTGCTTCTAAGTCATCCTCTCTCTTCCTAAACTCCCGTGTCAGTCCTCCTTGTTTTCTATCGGAACTCAGTGGGCATTGTTTTAGTTCTCATTCATAATAATATGTGCAATGCTTTGATTGCTGATCTTTTGTGTATGATTGAAAAATGTCTTGTTTCTACTGACTTGTCTCATTACTTTATGCATTTTTACTCATGCTCAGTATTGACCAAGTGACCATGAATTTGCTTGAGCTGTATTTCTGTCAACTTGGTTTACTGCTTTAACCCTTTTTTATGATGTCAAAAGGGGGAAAATTATTAAGGTATGAGATCAATGATGTTAGTTACTTTGAAGAAGACATGGTCATGCTGATAGGAGGAATAAATGCTAGCTACTTGAAGAAAACCTGGCCATGCCGATAGGGGGAATCAATGCTAGCTACTTGAGGAGGACCTGGTCCTGCTGATAGGGGGAAGAAGTTGTTTGTCATCATCAAAAAGGGGGAAAATGCTATTTTGATGTTTTGATGATTTGAAAAACTTCGGGGATGATGAAACTCCAGTTACCTAAAGAGTTCTTGTTGATAGGGGGAATTAGTGAATAAGTCTGTTATCATCAAAAAGGGGGAAAATGTTAGTTTGGAGCTAATATTAAGTTTTGATGATTTAACATACTTAGAGATCTAACAAGGAACCTGATCCTTGTTATTGGGACTGATGACACTGAAATGAATGATTAAACTCAGTGTGAGGAATATTTGTGTGTCATCATCAAAAAAGGGGAAAATCTTATATTCTAGGTGTTTTGATGATCCTCACAAATGCAGGGACCTGGTCCCTATCAGAGTGCTCTCGTCCAGATCTATAATGGGATACAGCTGGAAAGCTGTCACGTACGAGGTTGGTGAGGCCGTCAGTGTACTGCACCAATCAGAATGGGCGAGCTTGTTTGTCCAGCGATTAATAACTCTTTATAGTTGACTTAGTCAACATGTCAAACAACAAATTAATTCATTCACTCAAAGGAGAAAGTCAGCCAACAAGCCTTTCAAGAACTTACGAAGAAAAGTTTCCAAGGGACCTGGTCCCTGCAAGACTGTGTATATGAAAGGACGACAAGACCGTTATCAGAAAAAGTTGTTGGTAGGTGCACAACTTTTCTAACCAGCAGTCTCTCAGCCAATAGGATCGTTTGTGTTGATTTTACATCATCTCTTTCCAAAATACACAAACTCAAGATTTGGCAAGCTAAACTTGGATTTTCTTTGAAAATTCATAAGCTTGAAAAGAGAATGCCATCTTCAAGGAAGAACACTGCTCATATCAACAAGGGACCAGGTGAAGTACTGGAGCGTCTTGTTGTATTCAGAGTTGTGTATCTCATGTGCTTATATTGTATATCTATTCCTAATCTATAAAGGAATTAGATTTTTGTTTTGTTTCTAAAAGCCTAAATCAATTGAGTTTAACTGGTTTAGTGGGCAACATTGTTTTGCTGCTTAGTCAAAATCTAAGTCATCTAGAGTTAGGTGGTTTAGTGGGCGGTATGGTATCCGCTTAGAAAAGTCTATATTAATCAGTGTGGGTTAGTATAGTGTGCAGTGTTGTATCTGCTCTGGCTCAGCTAAGTGATAGAAGGTATTGCTTAGTGTGGAGATTAGCAGGCTAATCTCATTTTATAAACTGGCTTTTACTTTTGCTTGGAGAAGATTAGTGGAAGCAGTTTGAAAAGTCCTGTGAGACAGGTCGTGGTTTTACTCCCTTGAGCAAGGAGGTTTCCACGTAAAACACTTATGCAGATCTTACTTTCAGCTGTTTATTTTCTGCACATTTTTAGTTACTGTTCTTGCTGAGTCAAGGGACCTGGTCCCATCTAGCATAGTGGACGCATACATTCCAACACAACAGTTAGTTAGAATATTAACAGTTAGTTATAATGCCAACTTGCAAGTCGAGTTGTGTAGACTAGCATGTGCGTGTTAGGTGTATGTTAGTTACTGTGATAATATAGTTAGTTGCTAAATATTTTCTATTCGGTAATGTAATTGTATAAATACAGAGTAGCTAGAACATTCTGTAAGATAATTTATTTTCTTCAATGAAACAGTAAATTTTCCCAGTTCTCTCTCTATCAGATTGTTGTAGATCATGAAATCCTCCATGGATTCTCTAGTTTAGCTTCATTATTTTCACATGGTATCAGAGCTATTAGGTTATTAATACAGTCTCGATTTTATATCTATATTCAAGCGAGGATTTCCAGTATATTAGAAATGGCACTTGACAATAAGCTGCCGGAAAAACTGAGTCACAATCATCCTCTCTTCCTTCACTCGACAGACACTTCTGGAGTAATGTTGATCTCTTTACAGCTAACGGGATCTGAAAACTACTCAGTCTGGAGTCGGGGAATGCGAATTGCGATTTTAGGTCGAAACAAAGGATTCATCGATGGATCCTATAAGAAGGCTAACTTTGGAGCAAATTTAGAGGATCTCTGGGAACGCTGCAACGCCATCGTATTATCGTGGCTTATGAACTGTGTTTCTAAGGATCTCCTTACTGGTATTTTGTATGGCTCGAGTGCAGTAGCTGTATGGAATGATCTGAAAGAGCGATTTGATAAGGTAGATTGCTCAAAAATTTTCCATATTCACAGAGAGATTGTAACTGCATCTCAAGGTACTGATTCTATAGCTACTTATTTTTTGAAATTGAGAGTTCATTGGGCTGAATTTGATTCCCTAGCACCTATTCCTGAATGTGCTTGTGAGAAATCTCGTGATTTCATCGATTTCATGCAACGCCAAAAGCTTCTTCAGTTTTTAATGGGATTGAATGAAACTTACGAACCAGCTCGTGCTCAAATTCTTATGATGACTTCTGTCCCATCTGTGAACAAAGCTTACTCGATGTTAGTTGAAAGGGAAAGCCAAAGGGCCATTGTTAGCACTGTTCCCACTACTGAGATGACAGGGATGACTGCCTTGATGACTGATGCATCGATTTCTTCTTCAAAGCCAAAGAAAAACTGGAACCTGATATGTGATTTTTGCAAGAAAAAAGGGCACACTAAAGCTAAATGCTACAAAAATGTGGGCTATCCTGCTAATTTTAGTTTCAGGTTCAAGAGGAAGATTGATTCCGCAACTGCTCACAATGTTGTTGTACCTGGCAACTAGATGCTGAAAATGGGTAATATGGCTCATAGACAAGGTCCACACAAAGGGGAAGGACCACATACGCAAATGCCTCACCTCACTCCATCTCAGTATGATCAGGTCTTAAAGATACTAGACAAAGACACCACATCAGCATGCTCAGCAAATATGGCAAGTACAGTCCATGCTTGTTCAGTTAATACTAGTTCTCAGGAGTGGATTGTGGACACCGGAGCTACCAATAACATGACCTATGACTTAAATTTACTAACACACACATCCACAGTTCCTTCTAATGTGCCCAGGAAGGTGCATCTGCCAAATGGTAATGTGATTGCAGTTTCAAATGTTGGTTCTTGCCAGATAGATATTGATGGAGTTATTAATAATGTGTTGTGTATACCTTCCTTCAAATACAATTTACTATCAGTCTCTAAGATCACTAAGGAGTTAAAGTGCTCTGTCCTATTTCTTCCTAATTTTGTGTATTCTAGGACCTCTCCACTGGACAAGTCATGGGGATTGGTAGGGAACGAGATGGACTTTACATGTTTTCTCCAGGACCTCACACAAACACAATACCATCTGGCAAAGGGTTGTATACCAAAGCTAACAACATAGATGTGGATTTATGGCATAGAAGGCTGGGACACACACCTAGCAAAATAATTAGACAATTTTTTAGTTTGCCTCCTCTTCATAGCTTGCACTGCTCAAATACTTGTTATGTTTGTCCATTAGCTAAGCACACTAGATTGCCATTCAATATGAGTACCACTAAGGCCTCAGTTGTCTTTGATTTGTTGCACATTGATGTATGGGGTCCCTATCATGTACCAATTTTTTATGGTAATAAAATGTTCCCCACTATTGTTGATGATCATTCCAGAATCACTTGGTTGTTTTTACTAAAGTTGAAGTCGGATACTGTTGTAGTGCTAAAATAATTTCTTCAAATGATTCATACTCAGTTCAATGCTAAGGTCAAGATGATTAGGTCAGATAATGGAAGTGAATTTATTAATGTTGATTGTTCTGATTTATTTCATTCCCTTGGTATTATCCATCAGAGAATATGTATTTACACATCCCAACAAAATGGGGTAGCTGAAAGGAAACATAGACATCTCTTGGAAGTGGCTAGATGTATCAGATTTCAGGGTAGCATTCCTATAAAGTATTGGGGTCATTGTGTTCTCACTGCTGCTTATCTCATCAACAGATTGCCATCTATGGTGTTGAATGCTAAGAGTCCTTATGAGGTTTTTTATGGGAGGAAGCCCAACCTAGATCACATAAGGACCATAGGGTGTCTTTGCTATGCCAAGAAGCTGCCAGTCCTTGATAAGTTTGATTCCAGAGCAATTAAAGTTGTCTTGATGGGTTATTCTACCACTTCAAAGGGATATGTCTTGCTTAATCTCACTAATTCTGCATTTTTTGTCAACAGAGATGTTTTTTTTCAGGAATCCACCTTCCCATTTCAATCTCATTATACTGATGGTGGTCCTCTATTTCAGCATAATCATAACTTTGTGGATCCCTTTGAGCTGAGATCCCCTGCTACACTTTCTGCTGATTTTGATGCTCCAGATCAACTACCAGTGCCAGTTAATTCTCCACCTATTGAGGCCTTGCGACATTCATCTAGGATCAGGAAACAACCTGCATGGATGACTGACATCATTACTGCTTCTGCCACCCTTTCTGGTCCAGCTTCCCCAATCCTCACCTATCCTATTCAATCTTCCCTATCTTATGATGCATTACAACCCTCCTACAGATCCTCTCTTGCAGCTTTCACCTCTGTGTTTGAGCCTAAGACATTTCAGGAGGCTTCTACTGATCCTCTATGGGTTGAAGCCATGCAATCAGAGATCAAAGCCCTCCAAGACAATAACACATGGGAACTAGTTTCATTGCCTCCAGGGAAGGTTCCAATTGGTTGCAAGTGGGTTTTCAAAATCAAATACCATGCTAATGGTGCGGTAGAGAGGTATAAGTCTAGGTTTGTGGCAAAAGGTTATACTCAACTTGAGGGACTGGACTACCATGGGACTTTCTCCCCTGTGGTAAAGATTGTCACTGTTAGGACTGTCATGTCTATAGCTACTTCTGCTGGCTGGTCTATTGAGCATATGGATGTCCATAATGCTTTCTTACAAGGTGATTTGCATGATGAAGTATACATGCACCTCCCACAAGGCTTTGTAAGCCAGGAGGAGCAATCTGGCATGGTTTGTAGACTTGTCAAATCCTTGTATAGATTGAAACAAGCAAGTAGGAAAATGGAATGAAAAGTTCACTACTGCATTAGTTCAACTTGGTTTTACTCAAAGTTGTTTGGACTACTCTTTGTTCACAAAAAGGCTTGGAGAAGATATTGTTGTTATCCTAGTTTATGTGGATGATATGTTAATCACAGGCAATAATAGGGAACACATTCAGTCAACTAAAAGAGACTTACAACACACCTTCAAAATGAAAGATCTTGGAGAGTTGAAGTTCTTTTTGGGAATAGAATTCTCTAGATCACACAAGGGGATCTTAATGAATCAGAGAAAATATGTTTTGGAATTGATAAAAGAGTTGGGCTTGAGTGGTTCAAAACCAGCTTGGACACCTTTAGAGTTCAATCAAAAGTTCACAACAAAGGAACTTGATGAACTCACAGGAACTAAGGATGATGATCTTTTGGAAGATAAGGGAAAATACCAAAAACTGATTGGAAAGCTTTTGTACTTGACACTAACTAGGTTGGATATTGCATTTGCTGTTCAGACTCTTAGTCAGTTCATGCAACAACCCAAGAAATCTCATTGGGAGGCAGCCTTAAGAGTGGTTAGATACATCAGGATAGAACCTGGAATGGGAATTCTGATGAGTAGTGATGGTGATAACACATTGACAACATATTGTGATGTTGATTGGGCATCATGCCCTAACACCAGAAAATCAGTAACAGGATTCCTGGTGAAGCATGAAAAATCTCTTATATCATGGAAGTCAAAGAAACAAAACACTGTCTCGAGAAGTTCTGCTGAATCAGAGTACAGAAGCATGGCTTCAACATATTCAGAATTGGTATGGTTAATTGGATTGTTCAAAGAATTGGGAGCAGACACAAAGAAGCATGTTAATCTATATTGTGACAGTAAGGCAGCTTTACAGATAGCAGCAAATTCAGTATATCATGAGAGAACAAAAGACATAGAAATAGACTGTCACTTCATAAGGGAAAAAATTCAGTAGGGATTGATATAGACACACCACATCAGTTCTAAAGAGCAGCAGGCAAATATTTTAACCAAGGCATTATTGAGGACACAACATGAACATTTAGTATCCAAACTGGGAGTGCTAAACATCTTTGCACCTACCAGTTTGAGGGGGAGTGTTGAGACCTTGAGCTGATATCAACCGTTAGTTAGAATATTAACAGTTAGTTAGAATGCCAACTTGCAAGTTGAGCTGTGTAGATTAGCATGTGCGTGTGAGCTGTATGTTAGTTAGTGTGATAATATAGTTAGTTGCTAGATATTTTCTATTCGGTAATGTAAGTGTATAAATACAAAGTAGCTAGAGCATTCTATAAGATAATTCATTCTCTTCAATGAAACAGTAAGTTTTCCTAGTTCTCTCTCTATCATATTGTTGTAGATCATGAAATCCTCCATGGATTCTCTAGTTTAGCTTCATTATTTTCACATTGTTCCCTCAGATTTTTTTATATGTGGTTTAAAGTTTACCACACCCATTAAATAAATATACTTAATATACTTTTTTTAACCAAATGTTATATTTTGGCTAAATCACCCCTTTTATATACATCTAAACGTCTCAACTTTGTCTTACTTGATAACTAAACACTCAAAATCATAAATACTATAATGACGTGACATATAAATGTTAAACAATATATACTATTTTAAATATACATGCTAAAAGTTAAAATACTTACTTACGAGCGGAGCTAATGCCAAATTTGAGATTTTACAACTACATATTACATGAATCAATAATGAATTGGGACCATCGGACAAACAATGTAATGAAAGAACCGAAGAATCAAATGAATTCAGTTTTAAATTCATCCATTTCATAATTAATAGAGGTAAAATGGTAAATTCACTATGTCAATTATTATTTTCTTAATAGGCGTGTCAATTCAAAAGTGGACAAATAATTAGGGATAAATGGAATATAAATTTATTTTAAAATTTTAGCCACCAAGATAGAAAACATGAAACTATATGATAGAGTCCGAAGCCAAAAGGGCAACAAAATTTTTCAAAAATTTTAAAAAGGCAATAAAATTCAATTAAAAATCAAAAGGACAACATTTTAACGCTTAAATTAACACTGTTGAAATCAGATCAAATTGGATAAGGTTCAAATTTCTATGTGCCGTTGTCAGCGTCTTGTAAGACGGATGGCGGCTGCGCCTTAATTTGAGTTTTCCCTTGTAATTAAAAAAAGAAGAAGTTATTTTCATTGTTTTTTGTTTTTTGGAAGTTAAGATTAATAAAAAAGTTTTTCCATTGCTTTTTTTTTTGGAAGTTAAAATTTTTTTAAAAAAAGTTTTTTCATTGCTTTTTTTTTTTTTTGGAAGTTAAAATTAAAAAAAATGTTTTTTCATTGTGTTTTTTTTGGAAGTTAAAATTGAAAAAAACACGTTTTTTATTTAAAAAAACGTGTTGAGAGCGTCATCTTTAAATAGGCTCTGCACTACGTAATCTAAATTTAATTGGAGCTCCAATACGAATTCTAAACACCGAATGAGAAGTTTTAAAAAAATTTAAAAAATGGAAGAACCTGACTTATAGTAAATAGAGTATATTTTACTATTGTTGTTCGTTTAATTTACTTTGTTAAAAGAACAATTACAGTATTTTTAAAAAAGAAAGAAGAACAAACTCAGTTTTATTCAATGATTTGACATTTGAAGGTACATTCATCTATATATAAACACTTATTATTTATATTATTTTTATTTCTGTAAATATTAGTTTTAGTGTGATAAAAAAGCAATGAAAAAATGGTTTTTTTAAAAAAATAAATTAACTTCCAAAAAAAAGCAATGAAAAAACTTTTTTTTTTAATTTTAACTTCCAAAAAAAGCAATGAAAAAATGTTTTTATTTTAAAATTTTACCTTCCGAAAAAAAAACAATGAAAAAACTTTTTTTTAAAAATTTTAACTTCCAAAAAAAAAAACAATGAGAAAACTTTTTTTTTAAAATCTTAACTTCCAAAAAAAAAACAATGATAATAACTTTTTTTTTTAATTACACGGGAAAGCTCAAATTGAAGGCGCAGCCGCCGTGCGTCTTACAAGACGCTGACAGCGGTGCGCCTTACAAGGCGCATAGAAATTTGAGTCTTATCTAGTTTGACCTGATTTCAACGGCGTTAATTTAAACGTTAAAATATTGCCCTTTTAGTTCTTGATTGAATTTTGTTGCTCTTTTGAAATTTTTGAAAAATGCTATTGCCCTTTTGATTCCGGACTCCTATATGATATATGTATATAATATGGGGATGTGTCAAGTCTCAAGTGGGCCACGTTGTCCAACATGCAAAAAAGTCAACTTCAAAACTTTTCTCCCATAAACTTGTTCTCGAAACTTAATTATTTTCTCAACTCACCTCACTATTTTATATATTTCAATTAAATTATTTCACATGAAACAAACGAAAGTATAATTTATATGCTCCAACCTCAGAGAATTATATAACAAGAAGACACAAGCCTGCAAGTCGTCGTGCACTCACATTTCATGATTCCGGTCGGATGAATATTTCTAATATAGTTTTAACTTTTAAGTCATTTACATATTATTGGTGTACACAATTGTTTATATAATTGTTGAAAAGGGGGGGGGGGTATATAATTATATCATCCAAATTATAGGTAAGATTTTTTAAAATATGATGTTTTATAAGTTGGAAAATAAAACAGGACTTGGTAATGAAATGATATTTATATATATTGATGGTGTATTATTTTATATATCTCAATTTATATAACTTCAAATATTAAAGAGTTATGTTTTCTAATTTTGACGATGAACATGAATATAGAAGCTTTATTTTTTTTTAAAATTAACATTTATGAAACAACATAAAAAATACAATAAGTCACAATAATTAATAATTTAATTAAAAGCATTTGAAAAAATTGCAATACAAAACTTTTTCAACTCTCAATATATATGAAAAATGCGACGAAAACTGAGATAGAGGTAGGGTTGTTCATTTATTTTTTTCTAGGGTTGTTCATGATTATGGTTAAAAATAAAATCAAACCGCAATCCGAACCAAATCGATTTAAAAACCCGATATTTGGTTAGGTTTGATTTTAAATTTTGATAACCGATACTATTTGGTTTGAATTTGATTTTACTAAAAAAATTCGCATAAAAATTACCAAAATGATTCGATAAACTAGATATATATATTTTATAATTATTTATATATTATTCATAAATGAAATATAAATATTTTATTAAATTTTGATTAACTTAAGTATTTAACTTTACAATTTTTCTCAAGCCCAACACTTAAATTTTAGCATAACTATTACAATCCAAAGTCTAAGTCCATCAAAATCCATTACTTTAGTTTTTACCTACGGCCTACCTCACATAATATAGTCAAATTTTCTCTTAATTGAATTACTTTGTTCGTGGAATTATAACTCTAGTATTGCTTAATTAAACCGACAATAACTTTCATGTGGATTATTCATCTACTAGTTTGTGTCTATTGAGATAGCTGAAAAAAATTATTACTTTCAAATCGAAAAAACCAAAAAAACTGAACCAAATCGAACCAAACTGACGATAACTAAATCGAGAGTTATTATTTTCGTTTGGTTTGGTTTTAGAAATTTTAAAATCGATTAGATTGGTTTGATTTTGATTTTTAACTAATAATCGATCTAAATCGAATCACGAACATCGAGGAGTAAACAACTTAAAACACTTTCTAGTAATAAAACTAATAATAATAAATTGTCATATTTTCCATATATAGCAATTTTCCATAAGATTGATCCTCCTATTTGGCCATCGATTTTAAAGTTGGCATTCGTGTTTTTAGAATTATGATTTTTAAAATTTTAAATTATGTTTAGATATATATCTTACTTTGAAAAAATAAAAAGTTAATGAGTGAAAGTTTCCACAACGTGCAAATATTTAAACATTATAAAATTTCCTAACTACCCTCAACCATTAGCTAAGTCTACCCTATATAGAGTGTACATCATTCTTTTGCATATCATGTCCCAAGCTTAGCAAATATGGAACTCCCAATCCTTGTTCTTATCTTTATCTCATTTTTCTGGTTCCTCATCAAGCCATATATCAATTCTAAATCCAAAAAACTACCACCAGGACCTACTGGTCTCCCAATAATCGGCTCACTCTTAAAACTAGGTACAAAACCTAACCAATCACTAGCCGAGCTAGCCAAAAAACATGGCCCTCTCATGACTCTACAGCTCGGCTCACTCACGACCATAGTAGTCTCCTCAGCCGAAGTAGCCAAAGAGATTCTCCACAAACACGACGAAACTTTCTCAGCTCGTATCGTCCCTGTAGCCGTAGCTGCTCAGCCGAACCCTGAAGCCACGTTGGCATGGGTTAACGGCGATCACATGTGGAAAAAAAAGAGGAGGTTTCTCAGTACGCAAATGTTTAATAATCAACGGCTTGATTTGCTTCAAGAACTACGTCACCAAAAGGCGGAACAACTAGTGAGCTATATAAGGAGCCAATGTGAGAGTGGCTCGGCTGTTGATATTGGACGGGTCGCGTTCGCAACCACGCTGAATTTAATATCAAACACGATTTTTTCGATCGATATGGTGGATCCGGAATTTAAAAAGGCTCATGAGTTTAAGGAATTGGTATGGACGATTATGGAAGATGCCGGGGTACCGAATCTGTCTGATTTTTTTCCGGTTTTAAAGTGGTTAGATTTGCAAGGAGTACGGAGGCGTATAAGGCCAGCGTATTTAAGGTTGCATGAAATATTTGAAGAAAATATTGAGAAGAGAGTAGAAGCTAGAGCTGCAGGGATGAAGAAAAAAGGGGATTTTTTGGATATACTTCTTGATCAATGTGAAGATGATGGGTCTGGATTTGGTACAACCATCAAACCTCTTATGGTGGTAAGTACTTTTGTTTTAATTTTTTGGCTTGCGACTCTTAAAGTTGTTCTCATAATTTACTTAAACACTTTAACTATGATTTGTACCTATTGAACACCTAAATTATTCAAAACAGGTATCTACTAAGCATAAAATGTTGTTATGGAAAAATAAGTGCATCTCACTACATTGAAGCGCGTGAACAGGTCCCAAACTTTTTTATATATTTTTTCTATTAATAAGTAATAAACCTGTACCTTTTTTTCTTCTTATGACACTTGGCATTGCATTAATTAAAATAACTAAAAATAAACTTTTATGCAAAATGATGTCTTATAATATCTAAAAAGAAAACAAACCCACCCCCACCCCCACCCCCATCCCTGTAGGCTATACCAGCAGTTGTCTTCTTCTTCACCCCAATCTAATCATTTTAAACTCTGTTTTGGTTCTTTATTTTTATTTTTTGCTTTTTATAAAAAAAAACTGAATCTGCTAATTGCTAATCGAATTTGCAAGAATGAAAAAAAAAATTGGACATCAGAGTTATAAAGGCAACTTTCGTCCATCTCTATTTTCGGTCATTTCGATCAACAAACATCACCAGCCATTAAAGTTATAAAATAATATCAAAAAATTTGATATAATTCATTTGAATCCTCACGATTTCTCTTCGCCATCGATTTCAAAATAATTTATCAAGTCAACTTATTTTTCACAATAATCACTCCATTAATTTATCATGCTTCATAATTATTTCATTATTTGTATTTGACTTAATTTCCATAGCTCATAATTTATTATAAGAAGAAATATAAAAGTTAATCTCTTCGGAGGAATAGAAAATAGTGGGTGACAACGGATGAAGAAGAAGAAGAAAGGGCAAATAATTAGATGGGTGGGAAGAGATTTGCTTTTTTCTTTCGTTTTTGTTGTTGTTGCCACAGGAGGTGCCGACGTTAGGGGAAGAAGAAGAAAGGTGGGTGGGTGGGTGGGGATTGGGGGGAGGAAACTTTTTTTCTTTCTTTTTGTTAATCAATTTTTTGAATTATTAAAGGTTGGAATTAAAAATAAATGAAAATTTATTAGATTGAGCCCATGTGCCACACACATGCTGAAGTCTTATTGGTTACTTTTTCAAAATAATGTGCGTGAATTACACACACTACATTTTAAAAACTTTATTATCGTTTTGTGTTCAATAAGTACATATTCCTTAATATTAGAGTGTCTAATAGGTACTAGTCATAGTTGAGATGTCTAAGTGAATTATGCGGACAACTTTAAGGGGACGTAGATGACTTAAGCCTAATTTTTTTATATCTGTAATGTACGAGCCAGTTTATGTACATCTTGAGTCTTGACTAATTTCTCTTGATTTACATGCATCTCTCATCTAAGTATCAACTAACTTTGTCCACCAAAAGTATGACAGATAAAAAATATTTTTTTTCTCAATCACATGTAAAAAGAAATTGTTTATTTTTGTGTTGATTTTGAGAGGTGAGAGGAAAGTATTAATTAATCCATACTTTTATTAAGTTCAGACTTTTGAAACTTATAATAATCTGAAATTTGTTTATCACCATAGTTGTGCATAATCAAAACTTCACCAATATAATAACTTGTTAAAAATATTTAGCAAACCCGGTACCCGGACCAAATGCTAGCTTTGTTACAACAGATGTTAAAAAATATCTAGACTGATGATATGGTTATAATGAAATCACACTTTTCTTGTGCAAGAATTCTGCTAGGTGTAATACAAAATATAAGTAGTTTTATTTAAAAAAATATCTAGACTAGTGATGTGGTTATAAAGAAAATAGACTTTTCTTGGTCTAGAAAGCAAAGTTGTCCATCATACGATAGTGATTTGACAGTAAGATTTTTGATAGGTAATAAGTTACTATATATAGTACAAAATATTAATATTATTAAAAAATAATTAGTGGTAAAGGACTACATATTTATTAATTTTCTCTTTGACAAAAATACTCCTATCAAGTGGAATTCATCTGTCCGTACGGTGGCGTGTCCAAGGGCAAATCCTAAATTTATAGGTAGGAATATGGGACACTAATATTAATAATTCTCTCGATAAAATTAATGTTTATATTTTTTAAAAATAAAATAATATAATTATGTCATCATTATTTCTTATTGAATATGTCAAATTCAAATATGACAAAATAAAAGTGAACTGAGAAAATAATACAATAGTACTCCTTCCGTTTCAACAGGATTTATTCATTGCTGGGAGTGACACATCGGCCATAACAACAGAATGGGCAATGGCTGAACTCCTTCGAAAACCTGAAGAACTCAACAAAGTACGACAAGAAATTATCGAACAAATAGGGTTAGAAAGAGCAGTTAAAGAATCAGACATGGACAAACTCCCATATCTTCAAGCAGTGGTAAAAGAAACCATGAGACTTCATCCAGCAGTTTCATTACTCTTACCACACAAAGCCCAAAACGACATACAAGTATTAGGCTTCAACGTGCCTAAGGACAGTCAAGTTTTCGTGAATGCATGGGCAATTGGAAGAGATCCAAAGTCATGGGAAAGGGCACTAGAGTTTCTGCCTCAAAGATTCATTGAATCTAACGTGGATTATAAAGGTAGGGATTTTGAGTTTATTCCATTTGGCGCGGGAAGGAGGATTTGTCCTGGAATTCCACTAGCTATAAGAATGGTGAATTTGATGTTGGCTTCTATTATTCAACCATTTAATTGGAAGTTACCAGATGGAATGGATCCGGAGAAATTGAACATGGAGGAACAATTTGGAGTTAGCTTAAGGAAGGCTGTTCCTCTCGTTGCAGTTCCTAGTATGGAAGAAAAATAATTTTCTTTTAATTTATTCCTGATTTAATTTGCAATTGTTTTTCTTTACCTTATTAATGTGATTGTGATTTGTGACAAGTGTATTTATGTAATGTTTGGCTCATTTGTTTTTTAAAAAAATTGGAAACAAGAAACTTTAAATTAATAAGGAACTTTTGGACATTGCCCTTGTCTACTTAATTGTTCTATCCAAAGAGAATTTGATTTTTGCATCAGTAAACTTGATTTAATGTTTACTTATGCTCTCCTGCTATCGTAAAAATAATTTTTAGTGGCAACAAATATGCATTAATAAAGAGTGTTATTGCCACGAAAAGAACATATTTAGTTGCAATTAAATTATTATCGTTAATTAATTAAGATTATATTTAGTGTAGTGTCAAAATTTATTGTTTAATATTGTATAGTTATAAAGTTTTAAAAAAATAAAATTATATATATTTAAAATAAAATAAGTAGAAATGAGTTTAAAGGACGACTAAGATGAGAATACCCCATTGTGGATACTTATTTAAGGAGTCCGGAACCAAAATGGCAACAATTTTTTTAAAAAATTCTAAAAGGGCAATTCAATTAATTATGAGCAACAATTTTTAAAACGAGGCTCAAATTCCAATGAGCCTTACAAGGCTCAAATTTCGACAAGGCTCCGCCGCCAATGAGCCTTGCAGGTTTTTTTTTTTAAAAAAAAAAAATCTCATTTTATTTTCTTGTTTGTTAAAAGTCTAATAATAATAATAATAATACATAGTTGTTGATATGATGCATAAAAATAGTTTAGACCTTATTGCTAGCCATTACTTTGTGGCTTTTCAAACGAACTAAGCCCAATAGTTTAGACCTTATTTACTACTTAGTTGATATTTATTTTTCTTCAACTTTTTTTATGTGAAATTATAATTTGGTTTATTCACTTGCAGAATGATAAAATTCAGCCTTCTCTAGTCATACTTTATTTTGGTGGAAATGCCCTATTGATGAATATGTTGAAAACATGAGAAAATTATGTTGCCCTTTTGATTTTATAATTAATTGAGTTACTCTTTTAGAATTTTCAAAAAAAATTGTTGCCTTTTTTATTCCGGACTCCTTATTCAAGGGACACTGAATGAGAATATAGAATACCCCACTTAACATTAAAACACACAAGTAACATGTTCAAATGTCAAACATAGTACTCCTCGCTTTCAATTTTTTTTTCTGGCTTGAAAACGATTACCTAATTAACAATAAATTGGTTTAAAAAATGAATATTTCTTCTTTTTTTTGACAAATTGACATATTTAAGACCACAAGATTAAAAAATATTTTAACATTTTACATATCCTTAATTAATTAAGATCATAAATTCAAATATCTTCTTTATTTACTTTAATTTCATGTTAAGTAAAATTAAAAAAAATGAAGGGATCAAAATTACCATGAACTTTACAAGAAGGGTAAAAATTATACCCTAATATGAATTTTATTTTAATAGAAAAATCTAAAAAATAAATTCAAAATCATTTTTTTCACTCTCGTTTGTCAAAAATAGTATATCTAGGTCATTTGTGTAATGACAAATATATATACACCAAGCACAATTTTAATAAGGTATATTAATTCTAAATCGTAAATTGAGAATTTGAAATTCTCTTTTAAAAGAGAATGATTAATTACCTAGGTTTCACCGAAAATATCCCTGATAAAACCCAACAACAAGTCAGATCCAGACTCATTGTGGCCCCAAAAGATCCTGATAAAATTTTCAGACTATATTCTTATTTTTCTCATTTTAGATAAAAACTAAAGCAAGTTAACGATAAAAAAATCTTCTACAAAATTAAGCAAATCACACCCCCTTCATAACTAATGAGTAGCCATAAAAATGTTGATACATGAGCTTGAAGTTCATTAAAATTTATTGCTTCTTACATAAATATACTTCTAACGAAACTCATATAGGGACAATCCCATTAATTAAGATCATAAAACATAGATTTAAAATATAATCTTATTTTCTTTCCTACAAGGAATTGCAACAAGAGGAATATCCTTCTTTAAGGTAACTCCAAATTGTTCCTCCATGTTCAATTTCTCCGGAGCCATTCCAATTAAATGGTTGAATAATAGAAGCCAACATCAAATTCACCATTCTTATAGCCAACGGTATTCCTGGACAAATCCTCCTGCCCGCGCCAAATGGTATATACTCAAAGTCTCTTCCTTTGTAATCCACACTAGATTCCATGAATCTTAGAGGCAGAAACTCTAGTGGCTTTTCCCAATACTTGGGTCTCTTCCAATAGCCCAAGCATTCACTTTTATCTAAAAATAATTTCTTATTTATTTTCTAATTTACACTTATTATTAACTATGATTATCTTTAATTTATTTTCTACCATATTAAATTTATTGTATTAAAAAATAATTTTATTTACAACTTCTTAAATAATGTAAATCAACATACAAAACAAATTAAAAATTGACGGAACTTATAATTTATAGTACTTTTTTTTTATCATTTTCAAATAATGTGTCTTACTCCTTTACTCCCAATTTTTTTGACACAATAAAATTTGAAAAGTCAATCTAAATTTTTTATTTTTTATTTTTTAAAATTATTAATTATTATTTTTAAATAATATATATTACTTCTTATATTCTAATTTATGTTGTATTGATAGAATTTGAAGAGTCAAATAATTGTTAATTATTGTGATATGTAGTATTTTTATATAATTTTAAATGTATAATCTATTTTTATATATATTAGATTGTTAATTATTGTAATATATAGTACTACTTTTTATTTTATTTTTAAATATATAATCAACTAAAAATGAAGTGAGGCATAAATGAAAATATAGAATATACAAAATTGTAATGGTTAACTGAATGGATTTCTGTTTTTCCATGAGAAAACAGTCAAATACCCCCTCAACCTATTACCCAATTCTCAACTACATATTTATACTTTACGGGGTCCTATTATCCCCCTAGAATATTTTAAACACAAATATTGACACCCTTAAAACGTCACCCCCAAATCTCTGTTGCTGAGTGTAATGCACACACCTATTTTTCAGAATTTTTTTTTTTAAAAAAAAGATCATCACCAAAATACATCAATTTTAATGCTTTTCATTTTTTCTCCACCATTCTATTCATCTTCCTAAATCATTCTATTTTTTCTCCATTGTTCCCAATGTCTCATCTCCTCCAATCCATCTCCATCTCCATCAAACCCATCATCCTCCGTCTTTCTTCTATCTTTTTGATCATTTATTTGCACAAAATCTAGTTGTTATTGTTGAATTCAATAAATTAACATGAATGTTGAATCTTTTTATTATGGTATGTTATTGCCATTAATGTCTAGTTCTGCATCTGGGTTCTCTAGTTGCCTTTTTTATGGATTTGAAGATGAATTTTTCCTTGCCAAATTTCAAATTCTAATATCCACTTTCAGTTCTAATCAAGAAACTCACAAATTTCAAATTTTAATACCCACTTTCAATTCCTAACAAGAAATTTGGGTTGCTACTATAATCGAAAAGAGAAATCTCTAGTAGAAGTTGTAATATCATTTCTCAATATCGGATTGAAAGTATTTTTCATTGAGGTGAAAGAAATTAAAGGATTATCATTTTCTTTCTTTTGGTTATGTTGTCTATTTTTAGGAAAGATTTGAAGGTGTTAGTCATGAAAAAGTTCATTGTGGATTAAAAGTGAAAAAAAATGAAAAAATAAAATATTGTATAGGTAATTGTCTATGGAAGCCATGGCAAAATTCAATTGCAGAGGTTTAATTTTTAGAGGTTGATAATGGTTAGAGAGATAGTATGTGATTGTAATTAACTAAATTTATTTATTAATTGTATTGAATTAAATTAAGAAATGACAGTTGTCAAATTATTTAATTTAAACCTATTTATTTGTCTTACACCTGCCTCTAGGAAAGTGAACACATTTGATCTGCCACATCAACACTTAAGAGTGTTAATATCTCTGTTCAAAATATTTTAAGGGAATAATAGGACCTTCGTAAAATATTGATGTGTAGTTGAGAATTGCGTAATATCTTGAGGGGGTATTTGGTTGTTTTCTCTTTTTTCCATAGTAATATTCTCAGCCGACAAGATAAAGTTGATTGGGCCTACAAAGATAAATTGAGAATACAATCTTTGATAGACATATGTGTAATTATGTAAATGTCAGTCGGTTTATTTGTCTCAAAAGGAAAAGGTACAAACTACAAAGCACCAACATACAAAAGTTGCAAGGAGCTAAAAATAAGAAAATACCAAAATTACCCTTGTCATACAAGCAGACATGTTGACGAACAGATGCCTGTTTATAGACTTATA
>JAJOOS010002219.1:0-35595 GCA_029582725.1 Solanum chiquidenum
GCTTTATACAAACACAAACGCACTTTATACACTTGCGTTTGTATAAAAAACGAGAGAGACTGGGAGAGAACGAGAGTGGCGAGCGAGATTCACCAGGAGAGAGGTGAAATAGCAACAGTTTGCTATGGGGTACAATTAAATCAAACTATATTTATAGCATTTAATTTAAATTAATAGTTTGCTATTATATACAATTTTCCCATAAATATATCACGAAGCAAGAACATTATATATTTTGCAATAAAAATCAGTAAACTCACCACCAAAAACATTTCTCAAAGTCAACGTCGTCTCTCTTAAAAATATAATTTTGTTCACAAACTAAACATCCTTTTATCTGTGTGTTCTTTTTGGAAGATTTTGTAAGAACTTTCTTTGTTACCATGTTACATTAAAAAAAAAGTAAAATTATATTTTTTTTACAAGGAGAAAACAGTAGTAGAAAGTTTTCTTCTATTTCACACGTACAAAGTTGTGCGAGGGTTATACTTATTAATAACTTGTTGTAAGTTAATCTCTTAAAAAACACATTAGAACGAATCTATTCATATGAACGATTCACGACTTAAGTCAATATCAAATAAATAGATGGAGATCAAATGGTAACAACATTATTTATGGACAAATAAGCCTAAAAAACACTTGGAATTAGTAGTGTAGCATGCATGTTAGGCAAATTAGACTAGACAATAGTCAAACACATGCTCCATTTTTTCCTCCTTGAAAAAAACAGAAAAAACTCTATGGCCCCTCAATTTACGGTGGACATCTTCTTCTAATTTTCTCCCAAAGCTTCACTATTTTTGTCTTCTTACCATTTTTAAAATCACTAGTCTTTTTCAACTTCCAACATTTTTTCTTATTTTACTTCCTCTCCTTCAATTTCAATTATGTGTCTGTTGTTTGGGTTTTGAGAGTCAAACAATGTAATTTTAATTGTGAATTTGAATATGTAAACATTCTATTTTTTATAAATTAAAATTTACATATTTAAAAATTACACAAAAAATACCACAGGTCATAATGATTGATAATTTAAAATATTTTATAAATTACAATCACAGAAATACTTTATCCGTCTCAAAATAAGTGTTACTTTAACAAACAAAAAAATATCCCGAAATAAGTGTTACTTTAGAGTAACTTTTTTTAAAAAAATAATTATTAGTACTTCTTTTTAATAGTGTTCAACTCTCAAGAATATCTAATAAATATGAATAATTTAGTACTCATTTTTCTTAATGAACATGAAATGACTAGAGTACTTATTTGAATTACGAAATTCAAAAGGTACCATATAAATTGAGACGAAAAAAATGAGTAATAAAATATACCAAATTTGCTGAGATGCTTGCCAGTCAGGGAAAGGAAAGAGAATTCATAATTTCATTGGTCGGAAAATTATATATAACGCACCAATAATTTATATAGATATATATCACATACATAAGCTGTAACTTTTTTGACGTGAGAATTTTTTCTAGTATAATGCTAGGAAAATGAGTTCGGAGTTGAAAGAACAAAAAAATTGAGCAAAATTTTTAAAAGGATAATAAAATTTGAGGATCAAATCAAAAGGACAACATTTGAATGGAAAGGTGGGCATGCGCCTTGCAAGCAGCATGCATGCGCCGCCTTATAAGACATATGTCAGTGTGTGCCTTCCAACCAACAATTTAACGACGTTCATTCTTCCATCCAAATGTTGTCCTTTATGTTGTAATTGATCCTTAATTTTTATTACCCTTTTAAAAAATTTATTCAATTTTTTTACCCTTTTGAATCCGAACTCCTCAAAAAGGGTTCAAAAGGCTCTTCACATTACAGGCTCAAATTTTAGCTGCAAACCCTTTTTAATTTTTAAATTTTAAATTTTATTTAATAAAAGGTCTTTAGCGGCAAACCGAAAAAAGAAACATGGCTTCTTTCTTTCTTTATATTTGAGAAGCGTGGTTTTAATATTAAGCATCCCCAATCATTCTTATTAATTATTATTATAAAATAAATAAATGTACCTTTTCTTTTTTGGCTTGTTAAAGAAAAAGGAATACACGTATTCTAGTTTTTATATTTGAGAAGCGTGCATTTAAGATTAAGCATCCTCAATCATTCTTGTTAATTATTATTATAATAATAATAAAATAAATAAATTTACCTTTTCTTTTTTGGCTTGTTAAAGAAAAAGGAATACAAGCATTATAGTTTTTATAATTGAGAAACGTGCATTTAATATTAAGCATGCCCAATCATTCTTATTAATTATTATTATAATAATAGTAAAATAAATAAATGTACCTTTTCTTTTTTGGCTTGTTAAAGAAAAAGGATTACATGTATTATAGTTTTTAAATTTGAAATAGAAGAAGAGCTTATTTTTGGTCTCTCATCATTGGTCTGCCGGAGTAACACACGTCTTAATTTCAGATTAAGGTGTGTTATGTAGGACGAAAAATGTTTTCCATAAAAATAGGTGAATTTTTAAACTTATTTTCTTATATAAGATACTTAAGTAAAAAATATTATCAATTTAAAAGTATTTATATATAATCTAGATAAATACTATGAGAGTTGGTGGAATCAGTGTATTAATTACCGCTTCGACCGAATACATTAACTTTGATTCAAATTCTGAATTTGTAGTATGAAATTTATTGAATATATAAATAAGTATACCCCCCTTTGTTAGCAAGAAGTGGTTAGCGGTCCAGGTGCTCTCCTCTTATTCTTCATTGGACGATTCGGATGGACTTCGCCGTTCTTTCCCAACTAAAATTGAAAGGGCTGTATCACATTGAGATGTCGATTCGTTTTCCGCCCCCAATGAGATGGGGAATTTTTCACCCCCTATTTAGACTTTTGGGCCCTTCATCTTTCTGAATTGAGACCCGACCCGGCTTGCATCGTTCCAACAATCGGCGGGGAGCACCTCAGTATCTTTCATTTCTTTCTCATCATCTTAAACCAGCCTAAAGTCTTACGCCCTTGGGTACTATACATAATTTGAAATGAGGGAACTCCTAATGCGAAGGTAGACTCCGGTCTTCTTATTCAAGTAGTTAACATTTCCCTTCGGTAAGCATTCATTGGGCGAAGAGGGGATTTCATAGCGCTTCTCCTCCAACTCCCTCTTCTGTCGTACATGTGCTCACCATAAACCTGCCTTTTTGTTTTCTTCAACTTCGTGGTAATGAAACGTACCCGCTCCGGGTCCGAAATCTCTTTTAGTTCGAAATACTGGTCCATCGCAATTAATCAGTCTAAGACCACGTCACGGAGGGATCTCGGCTTCCATAAAAAAAGTTAGTAACTTCTACGCTAGTTTTCACAATTACTCCACTTCCCTTCCTTGCTTCGTTTCATGGGCGGGAGGCTAAGCACAGTTCTTTGAATCAAAGGTTGAATGAAATCAATTCTTTTTTAGATAACGAAAAAACTTACTATTATGGCTATGTAAGGGGACCGGCGTGCTCCCGATACACCTTTGTAACTCCAAATACCCAGATTCGTTACAGTCCCCCTGTGAGACTCCAACCGCCCCATGAATTGGTTATTCCTAAACGAGTCATGAAGGGTATAATGCTAGAGAATCTGTGGTTGGGGGAATAATGATTGTCGAAGGGAGGTAGTGGTCTAAGCCTCTTAGGCTTGGCACATTAATTTAGAACACTATAATTTAAAAAAAATTAAAATTTCAAATCTATTAACTTTGAATTTTGTCTCCAAATTCATTATCTATAAACCTCAAATTCTGAATCACGGGGTTAAATTTGTTTTAACTAACGGAACATGAAAAAAGTGGATTTTTTCCCTCTAACTAAAAATTATTTAAAAAGGAGCTTAATTTTTTTTTTGCTCTCATGTTATCATTTGGTCTGCTAGAATAACATGTGTGTCATGGCCTAATTAACTTAAGACAGTTACGCCATAATGTTAGTAACTACCACATCTCTAATTGATTATTGCAATCAAAACTTTATCTTATTTTCCTTTTGTATCGAAGTAGGTCCACCATTCTTGTATAGTTTTGACCAAAGAGTCCAATTTTGTAAAAATATAATATTGAAGTATATTTTCTAATGTGGTTTCAATTACCTACAATTTCGTCCTAATTATCGGAAAACACATTCTTTTCTCCTTGTCTAAGGTTGACTAACAAATAATAAAAATAATATTGTATTTATTTGTGTTTTAATCTTAGTTTATGTCGTACTACTACTATTTAAATATTGGGTATGAATTTAGGATGAAGTGACTTATGTTATGAAAAATACAAGGAAACGGTTCAAAAAATAGATTATAATATCGTGTCATAATTATTTGGGTACTGTATATGCATGATTCTAAACGTTTTTAATATTATTTTAGTTTAATTAATTTAATCCATACAATTTTAGTCGGTTGTTGGAGAGAAGGAACAACGGCTAATTCAAGATTTTCATTAAGGGATACTTAAATTAGGTCAACATCTAGTCTTGTGTAATTTTTTATCAAGTAAGTCCGGGTGAACATTTTCGCCCCTCTGATATTCGCCTTGCTAAATTAGTATAAATACCACTTGTGAAATTTATTTTTCTCAATTCAATCGGACATGAAAAAAACAGAAAGTAATATCTTTTAAGAGCAGCATTAATATTACATAATAATTGACGACATGCAAAGTTGTCAATTTATTTAAATCAGAAGATTGTCTTCCGATTCCTAAAATTGAGTGGAAATTTCTACGTAATTTCCGCATGGGTTGCATGCCAATAAATAATATATACTTTCTCCTTTCAATTTATTTAATATACTTTACCTTTTAGTTCAGATTATAAAACTAAAATTACAAAATTCGATAAAAAAAAAAAAAAAAAATTTTTTTATGTCAAGTTAAAAATATATCAAAGAAATTGAAACGGAAAAAAAGTAAATAAATACTCTATCGTACTAATATTGTGTCGGTAGCAGTCAACTTAAACTATTCAAAGCGGGGACTACAACTAAAAAAATTCTAACGAGTAACATTTGGCAGATGCTTTTCACTTTGTTGACAAAAACGCCAAGTACATATAACATTATTGTTCCACATAAGTGTATTTTGCTTGAACATGTATAGAATGTTTCACCGATAAGGATTATGGTAGAGTGGTAAGTATTATTTCATTTTTACTTAGAGATCCCACATTTGAGTCTTCTTGAATACAAAATCGTCTTTGTTAGGAAGTGTTTTACCCCTGTGGGACTTTCGGGCGCTAATTCAAATGTGGGACTTTCAGGCGCAAATTTAAATTTAATCCGACTTCTGGCTTCAATTTGGATATCAGACACAAATCTTGAATTGAATTTACCTAATAGTAACTGATATCAAAACCAATGATTAAATTAAATAAAAATATATAATTATTGAAAAAATGTCATAAGACTCGATTTACCACCTTTATATATAACAAAAATAATTATATATTATTTCATGCAAAATGTGAATTCTAACTAACTACCAACCGACCGCTTTGTGTGTATAACTTGAACTCATTCTAAAGAATAAAATGGATGAATTTTCTTCTCTAGTTTTAATCACGTAACCCAAACTTGTTTGGCATTTTTCCTTTTTGAACCAACATCAACGCAGTAGTACAAGGAGATTGCACTACTACTTTTATAAGAATAATGACAGTGGAATGAGGTCTTAGCCCAAAATCAGGGACACGAATCACGTTGAGAATAAAGTTAAAGGTGGCTATATATACACTCCAATTCCATTCTATTCTTTCTGTTTCAATTTATTCTTCTATAATTTTAACTTGACATCATTTAAAAAGTAAATCAGACTTCTCACTCTTACGAGTTTAAATTAACAATATATAGAATGTATTGTAATATCTCTCAATCTTATGAGGCTAAACATTTTATTTTGTCACAATCCAAAAGTCGAGGTCATGATGACACACATCCCGAGAACTCCCTAAAAGATGTGTAAGTCGAAAGAAATACACATACGAAACTCTCAAAGGGAAGTCAAACCACAAACAATAGAAAGACAACAAAGAATATCCCCAAAACCTGATAGCATAAGTATAAACAACATCTAATACATTTCTAAGTCTTCGAAAAGAAATTTAAAGACTTCAAAAGAATTGATGGAGACTAGTGATGATCCGAAAAACAGGATCTCACCACAACTCCAAAAGAGAGAACTCCGTTGAATCTCATCAACTGATACGAGGCTCATCCTAACTAGGATCTGTATCAAAGAATAACAAAAGTAGGGGTGAATAAAATCCACATGTACTCAGTTGGTGATATTCAAGAATTATCAAAAAGAAATTATTTTCGAAACGGAGGGACATGTGGATCATAAACGTAGAAAACTAAAATATGGGGATAATAAATATTGTAGCTTCCATTTTCAAAACCAACAAATTCAAGTAACAAACCGTTACAATTTTATAATTTTAACCATACCCCCTCCCCCCAACCCCCACAACCCCCAACAAGAATTTTCATTTCACTTAAAGGAAAGTGACATACTAGACTACACACACATCTACATATTCCCCCCACTAGACTAAAAACAGAGCACACACTTTTGCTCATTAACTTCTCCTTTTTCTTCACTCCTAAAACCTCTTTAGGAGTGACAGTAGAAGGAGAAACAAACAAACAATTTCTATCATGAAGAGTTGTTTTTTGCACCATTTTTCTCTTCTTCTTTCACTCTCCACCATTTTTTCTTCTTCTGCTATAGCTTTTGATTATGCAGATGCTCTTTCCAAGAGTCTCCTTTACTTTGAAGCTCAAAGGTCTGGTCGATTACCTTACAATCAACGTGTCACTTGGCGCGACCATTCTGGTTTAACAGATGGTTTAGAAGAAGGAGTAAGTATAAACATTTGATTTTTCATATAAATTTGATGTGATTTGAAGAAATTAATAATTTTTGAGATTTGAAATTAACAATGTAGGTGGATTTAGTTGGAGGTTACTATGATGCTGGTGACCATGTGAAATTTGGTCTACCAATGGCATTTACAGTAACAATGTTGTCATGGAGTGTTATTGAATATGGTGAAGAGATTTCTTATGTAGGAGAAATTGAACATGCTTTTGAAGCTATCAAATGGGGTACTGATTATTTCATCAAAGCACATACTAGTCCAAATGTATTATGGGCTGAGGTATGAAATTAAAAACAATTTATACCTAAACATATGTTTTTTTTTGGATAAAATTAAAAAATTTGTGATATTTAGGTTGGAGATGGAGATACTGATCATTACTGTTGGCAACGTCCGGAGGACATGACAACTTCTCGTCGATCATTTAAGATCGATGAGAATAACCCCGGCTCTGACTTAGCCGGGGAGACAGCTGCCGCAATGGCAGCCGCTTCTATTGTGTTTAGGAAAAGTAATCCGCATTACTCTCACTTACTATTGCACCATGCCCAACAGGTAATATGATTGATTAATGAATTTAAGTTATATATACGGATCCGATCGATCGATTGACATTAATTAATGAACATGGGTGCAGTTGTTTGAGTTTGGTGACAAGTACAGAGGAAAATATGACAAAAGTGTGGGAGTAGTGAAAAATTATTATGCATCAGTGAGTGGGTACGAAGATGAGTTGTTGTGGGCAGCATTATGGCTATACAAAGCCACCGACAAAGAAGATTATTTGGAGTATGTAATTAACAAGGCAAATTCATTTGGAGGTATTGGTTGGGCTATTACTGAGTTCAGTTGGGATGTTAAATTTGCTGGTCTACAAATTATTGCTTCCAAGGTAACCGACACTAACTGTTCTTTTCAAAAATATTATTATCGTGAGTTCGTGTCCAGTCATGATGAAATATTGTGAATAGTCTTTTTCAACTCTTTTGCACTAGACTAGAGTTCATTTTCAAATGTTTGAATTTGTTGGGCCAGCATGTTTTGTGTACTGCATTTAGCTTCCAATATTTCAATTTCAAAATCTTAGAAAACGTGTATTCTATAAAGAAAATGTAAAAGAGAATGTATACACTTTTTAAAGTAAAAGAGTGATTGTGTCAAATCTCACTTGGTTGCTTTTTTTGTTAGGAGTCAAATGTGGAATAATACTTTTACTTCTAGGTGGGATATGCTTTTTGACTTTATGAAAAACTAATTAATGTGTGTAGTAACAAGGTCTTTTCCTCACCTGGTGTTTGATATTCATATTGAAACTCGATTAAATTTAGAATCACGCTAGGAAGTCCCACCTTGAGGGTAAAACATTTCTTAATATGGCGACTCGTACCCAAAGTGACTCAAATCCAATTTTTTTGATTAAGAATGGAGGAGTACTTATTACTCTACCACGATCGTTGTTGATATGTAGTATTAATTAAAGTTGATAGAAAGTTATGTGAAGTGAGCGCAAATTAAGGTATCATAATAAATGAAGGACTAAATATATGTGGTGGATAAATACATAGATAAGGGCCTTGGAGAACAATGTCACATGCATATTCATAGGTCATTTGACAGTACCTTTAATGTAGGGATCTTCAAATCAGATGGTTAAAGCAAAAATAGGAAAAAGAAGAAAAAGTGGATGAATTACCTCCACACTCTAATTTAATTTCTTTATTGAGTCAATTTGGGCGGAACAATAGCGAAGGTCAGATGGTAATGCAAATGCGCGATAAGTATAGCAAGTTGTATAAGTGAGCTAGTGTTACAAAACACTATTTATGAATATTGAGAACAAAAAGTAGAGAAATAGGAAGAACTTTTTAGTGAAATAGTAATATGCATTAGTGATAGAAAATGAAATTGTAATCATAATTGGACTAAAACTCTAATTATGATACTTTGTCAGTTCTAATTTATGTGCTTTCTTTTTTAGTCCATTCTTAACAAAAGTCAACTTTTCATAATTGGAGATAATTTAACATTAAAATTCCTTTTTTTCATCCCTAATGAAATGGTCAAGGAGTATTTAAGATCATAAATTTCAATATTCTTTCTATTAAACTTTGTGTTAAGAAGTCAAATATTATCACATAAATATAGACGGAGGAAATATTTACGATAATTGGGCTTAAAGTATTTTAATTTTTTTTTCTTGCATATGATATGATGTAATATTTGTGGTGAAAACACTGCTGGTTTGAGTACCCACAACATTGAATTTCCAACTACCCAACTTGAGAATTTTGAAAAATTATAAACAGATATTTGCCCCACTTTGTCTCCACTTCCTGAAGTTTCCTACTACTAAATAAATACTGCATGTATCTTTATATTTGATGTAATAAAAATATTAATCACAAAGTGTTTTTTATACATAATTAAATTCAAAATATAATAGAACACACATGATAAAAATCCCCATTCCCTTCAAAAAATGGAATTATGGACACAACTAATAAATTGATTTGACAACCCACTGACTAGCAGCACATGACCCATACTTACAAGATTTTGATACTCTTTTTTTTTAATCCTAAATATAACTTATTCGAGACTGAGACTAATTATATAAAATTGTCAATGCAGATACTACAGGAGAAAAAACACAACAAACACATCCACATACAAGAACAATATCGTTCGAAAGCCGAACACTACATATGTTCATGTCTCAACAAAAACAATGGCACCACCAACGTCGATCGCACCCCAGGCGGACTACTATACGTCCGTCAATGGAACAACATGCAATACGTATCGACCGCGGCCTTCCTCCTCACATTCTACTCAGATTTCCTTAAAAAATTCGACCAAAAAATCGTCTGTCATGGAGGAATAGTTGATCATGAAGAATTATTCAATTTTGCTAAATCCCAAGTGGACTACATCTTGGGCTCAAACCCCAAAAACATGAGTTATCTTGTGGGGTTTGGCCCAAATTATCCAAAAAGAGTACACCATAGAGGGGCCTCAGTTGTGTCTTATAGAGAGAACAAGGGCTTTATTGGATGTACACAAGGGTATGATTATTGGTACAACAAAAATGGGCCAAACCCAAATGTTTTAATTGGGGCAATTGTTGGTGGGCCTGATAATCAAGATGAGTTTAATGATGACAGAGCAAATTATGTGCAAACAGAGGCTTGTACATATAATACAGCACCTCTTGTGGGTATTTTTGCTAAGTTTAATTTTTTGAGTCCACCATTAATTGCATCTTTCTAAAAAAAAAAAAAAAAGTATTACACAAAAATAATATAGTTATAGAATATGTTTACTTATCTACTTTTTTTTTGAATTATTTGTGTATTTTTTTTTTGGGTTTTCTTATGGTGGCTAAATTTGGCAACAGCCTCCATATGATATCACACCTTGTGTAATGTAAACCCCAATTGTGCATATGTCATAATGCAAGTAAGAAACTTATGTATTAAATCCATGCATTTATTTCATCTTGTTTATTTCATCTTTTCGGCTCTAAACTGACCCCCCGATGTCAGCATATTGACCTTAAAATACCTTTATTTTTGACGATCACATTTAAAAATATAATTAAAGGTTTTATTTATTACGTGAGATGATTTTATTAGTGTGATTTATAATTAACCCAGGCTAGTTAAATCTTAATCCAAAGTCGGATCCACCTAATAACCCTATACCCGCCCAGCCTAAAAACCCATTAAACTAAGAGGGAAAAACACTAAAGAGATTTTTTTTAAGGAAGATTGGATAAAAGGTACACAAGTAATCAAATGGTAATTTCTAGACTATTGCATTTCAATTTTCATTCATGCATGTCTAAATTTTCTGGGAAATTGTAACAAGAGTTTAACTCTTGATACCAAAATTAATAGAAGGAAGAAAAGGAAGAGGAAAACAGGAGAAGAAGAGAGAATTCTTTTGATTCAATAATAAGTTTTCCCTTAGCAGAGTAGTGCAATTTGTATACAGCAATGCTGGCATTTTCGTTGCTAAGGACAACTATTGAAGACTAGTATCACAATTGCAATTAACTAAGCTTAAGGACTAATAAGTAAATACTTAATACTAAAATAAAGGGACTGAATTAACTTATTTAAAACTTAATTAAAAACAGTCACAATAGCTAATTGTGACAATCCACTCTTCTTCAAATGGCACTTGTCTTCAAGGATCAACAAAGTCTAGGAACTGTGACTTGATGAATTGATAATATTCCCACGTAGCTTCTTCTGGCAGTAAGTTGGCCCATTGTACGAGCACTTGTGTTGCAACCTTGCTTCCTTTCTTTATGATTCTTCTTTCTAGTATAGTTATGGGTTCTACGAGGGGTTGCCCATCAGGTGAACAAATGGGAGGGTCTATAGCAGGATTCACTTGATCACCCACCTTCTTCTTAAGCTGAGATATGTGGAAAACAGGATGTATCCTTGCAGTAGGAGGCAATGCTAATTTGTAATCCACTGGTCCAACCTTTTTGATAATCTTATAGGGTCCATAGAACTTTGACGCCAGCTTGAGATTTTCCTGATAGCTACAGATGTCTGTCTATAAGGTTGTAGCTTCAAGTAAACCCAATCTCCTTCTTCAAACTCCCTCTTTGTCCTTCTCTTATCAGCATTTACCTTCATCCTGTTCTGAGCTTTAGCAAGATTCTCCTTCAATATCTTAGCCATCAGTTGCCTTTCCTTTAATATTTGATCAACAACATCAACTCTGGATTGTGCAACCAATTCGAAAGATAGTTGAGGAGGGTCATAACCATATATCACCTTAAATGGAGACATTTTCAGTGAAGTATGGTAATTGCTATTGTACCAGAACTCAGCTAAAGACAACCACTTGTTCCAACCCTTTAGTTTATGGCATGTCATGCACCTTAAGTAATTCTCCAAACACCTGTTCAACCTTTTTGTTTGACCATCTGTCTGGGGATGGTAAGCAGATCTATACAGTAGTTGCACCTGTATCAATTTAAAAAGTTCCTTCCAAAAGTGACTAAGAAACACCTTATCCCTATCAGTGATTATAGTTTTTGGCAGCCCGTGCAACTTGTAGATATTGTCCATGAATACTCTAGCTACTTGAGAAGCACTAAACGAGTGGGCAATAGCAAAGAAGTGGGCATACTTGTTGTACCTATCAATGACTACTAAAATAGTGTCCATACCTTCTGATTTGAGTAAACCTTTGATGAAATCCATAGATATGTGTTCCCATACTCTCTCAAGTATTGGTAGTGGCTGAAGCAGACCAGGGTAGAGTACTTGCTCATTTTTGCTTCTTTGACAGACATCATACTCCTGGACAACCTTCTTAACTTGCTCGATCATAGTAGGCCAGTAAAATACTGCCTTTAATCTCTGGTATGTAGCCCACACCCCTGAGTGTCCTCCTAATCCTGAGTTGTGTATAGTAGATACCAAATGCTCCCTTAGGTGTCCATAACTGCCTACCCAAGCTTTTCCTTTATGCCTTAAAACTCTTTGTTGTAAGGAAACATTAAGTGTAATCAGGATGGCTACTCAATATAATAGTAGCTTGTAACACCTCTTGGTTACCTTCATAGATTTCTAGTATCTCCTCAATCTATTTAAGCTGCAGTATTGATATAGTGAGACAATATGGATTAGCCTTCCCCAGTTGGTGATCTACTTTCCTAGATAAAGCATTTGCCACTACATTATCTATACCCTTCTTGTAGTGTATTTCAAAACTTACCCCCATCAACTTGGTCAATCCTTTATGCTGCAGGGAAGTAGTGATCCTTTGTTCCTATAGGAATTTCAAGCTAAATGGTCAGTTCTGATTATGAAGTGGTTAGGGTGCAAGTAATGCCTCCATTTATCTACAGCTTGGAGGAGAGCAATCAACTCCTTCTCATATATAGACATCCCCTGGTGCTTCTTACTTAGGGTCTGACTCAGGAATGCTATGGACCTTCTATCTTGCATTAACACTGCTCCAATTCCAGTGTTACATGCATCCATTTCTAAGACAAATGGTTTTGTAAAATCTAGAAGTACCAAGACATTTGCATTAACCATGTCCATTTTAAGTTGCTGGAAAGCTTGGTCAGCCTCATCATTCCACTGATAGTCCCCTTTCTTCAGCAAATTAGTCAAAGGCTTGCTCAAATGTGCATAACTTTGCACAAATTTCCTGTAATATCCTGTTAAGCCCAAGAACCCTCTCAATTCCTTAACTGTCTTGGGTCGAGGCCACTCGACCATTGCAGAGATTTTGGATTGGTCAGTGCTCACCCCTAAACCTGTAATGATGTGCCCCAAGTACTCAATTTGCGACTGTCCAAACTCATATTTGCTTAACTTAACAAATAACTTGTTCTCCTGAAGTATTGTGAGCACAACTCCTAAATGTTGAATATGATCTTCCATGGTTTTGTTGTATATTAGTATGTCGTCAAAGAATATTAAAATGAATCGCCTTAACTGATCCTTGAATACTGCATTCATTAGGGATGAAAAGTTGCTGGCGCATTAGTCAATCCAAATGGCATGACCTTGAATTCCCATAGACCATGATGTGTTCTAAAAGCAGCCTTATACTCTTCTCCAGACTTCATTTGCACTTGATGGTAGCCTGCTCTTAAATCCACCTTGGAAAACACATTAGCTCCAAAAAGCTCATCTAACAAATCATCAATCATTGGAATCAGATATTTATTCTTAACAGTGAGGCTATACAATATCCTATAATCAATGCACAACCTCCAAGTTGAGTCCTTCTTCCTGACTAAAAAGGTTGGTGAGGCAAAAGGGTAT
This sequence comes from Solanum chiquidenum, assembly GCA_029582725.1. NCBI lineage: Eukaryota > Viridiplantae > Streptophyta > Magnoliopsida > Solanales > Solanaceae > Solanum > Solanum chiquidenum. Next base: position 13,685 of record JAJOOS010002219.1, read on the forward strand.
TGACTGGGAGTCACAATGGTAGCCTTGAGCATGTCATTAATAATGGACTCAATGGCATTCTTCTGATCAAAAGAATACATGTATGGTCTGAGATTGAAAGGTTGAGCTCCAGGGACTAGATTGATCGCATGATCACAAGTCCTCTCCGGTGGCAGTTCTTTGGGCTCCAGAAAGATGGCAGCATGGTTCTATAATAATTTTCTGATGTCAGGATGCAACACTTCCCACTCTTGGTTGTCCATATTATCATTTATCAGTGATAGTTCAGCTATAATTTCACAGGTACCACAGTGCAACATTCTCCTTAAAGCTTTTATGTCCACAAGGGTGACCTTCTGGGTCTTTTTGAATTCCATACAATGTGATCAGTCTCTCATCACACATAAAACTTATACTGTGAGGTCTGGTGTGCAAAGTTACAGGCGCAACCATATCTATCTAATCCATCCCCAAAATCATATCACACCCACCCACTTTCATCAATCTCATCTTAAAATTAAATTGTTCACCCTGCATCCTCTACCCAAAAGATGGACTCTTTAGTTGGCAACTCATCAACTGCCCATTAGCCACTGTGATTCTCATGGGTCGTTGCATTGGTTGGGCTGGCAATCGAAGTAGTTTAACAATGTGGGGATCCACCAAAGAGTGAGTAGAACCACTATCGATTAAAATTGTCATGGGTAGTTTTCCCGCATAGCCTACAATTGTAATTGTAGATATGTGTTCACTGTAGGTACTCAGGCCCAGTAATGCATTTAAGGATACTTCAGCTTGAACTTCACCTTCTTCCTCTAGAGTATCAGGTACATCCATAAACTCTTTAGGTTGTTCCACTTCACCGTCCATTTCGACTCCATTAATAACATGTAACCCCTTCTGCTTGCATTGGTGACTCGGAAAATACTTCTCCTTACACCTATAACAAAAACCTTGTACCCTCAGTGCCTCCAAGTTAGGTGGTAAAGTGTTTGGCTTGAATGAAGCCCTAACTTGTGGTCTTTGATTAGGATAAGTTATCCTCAATGGTGCTTAATTTGGAGGATGAACAATATGGGGGTCTGACAACATTTGGTTGTGGGTTCCTCGGATAAGTGATAGCTACTGATCTTGGATTTGGAACAAAAGGAATAAAAGCCTGGAATGATTCTTCATACAACTTAGCAATTTCATAAGCATCAAGCACCGCAGTGAGAATAGCTAATTTAACCAATGGCTTCAGTTCTGGTTTAAGACCACTGATGAAACTCGCTACAAAGTGAGTTTCATTTAACAAGGGGTTAATTATAGTCATATAGCTAGTGAGTTCCTCAAACTTATCTTGGTATTGATCCACTGTCCCCATTTGTATGAGTTTGTTGAATTCATTAACAATGTCTTGAGGTCTAATATTTCCAAATCTCCTGCAAAGCTCAGTGCAAAACCTCTGCCATGTCAACCTTTCCCTATGGTTGACTAGATAGCTATCAAACCAAATATCAACCCTTTTCCTGAGGTGTACAGATGTATAACTAAGCTTCTCTTGCTCCCCTATATTGTACAATTCAAAGAACTTTTCACACTTCCTTAACCAGCTCCGAGGGTTCGTGCCATCAAATTTTGGGAAATTAATCTTTGGTTTGAGTGGGCGATGAGTGGAAGCAGGTTCTGAAGTATGGACTATCGGAGTGGAAAGTAAAGAGGGGGCCGAAGAATAAACTGGGTTTCGAAACAAAAGAGGGCTTGAGAAAAGAGGAGAAGGTGGAAAAGTGAATCCCCGACCGACCTCGAAAGTAGATGGAGCAAATGGAAGGTGAGAACCAACCATTTGAGGTGTAGAGCTTACCATTGGGAATTTTCCGGTCGAAGTTTGGCCAGTCTCTAGTCGGACCTGAGTTCCAGGACCCCCTGTTGGTGTCGCCTGTGGAGGCGAATCAGTCGGGGTGGTGAGGGGAGAGCTCGGACTGTTCTGCAACGCCATATTCGAAATGATGAACTCGAACTTCTTGTTCGTCTCCAAAATCTCACCCAACTGAACCTGAAACTGTGATTGATTCAGCTCAAGGGTTTCAAAACGTTTGCCCACATCCTCCACAAAGACTGAGAGCTGACTGCGTACCATGCGGATATCATCCTGCAAGCTTTGCAACTCCGAAGGCGACGCTATTACGGGAAATGTTGAAGTACTAGGTGACTCTGATACCATTGTAACAAGAGTTTAACTCTTGATACCAAAATTAATAGAAGGAAGAAAATGAAGAGGAAAACAGGAGTTATGAGAGAGAATTCTTTTGATTCAATAATAATTTTTTCCTTAGCAGAGTAGTACAATTTGTATACAACAATGCTGAAATTTCCGTTGCTTAGGACAGCTGTCCAATTCTCTAACAGAATCGAAGACTAGTATCACAATTGCAATTAACTAAGCTTAAGGACTAATAAGTAAATACTTAATACTAAAATAAAGGGACTAAATTAATTTATTTAAAACTTAATTAAAAACAGTCACAATAGCTAATTATGACAGAAATATTTAAGTAGGATTGGGTCAGAAGAATCAGAACAATATCATTTGGAAAGGAGCAAGTGACTAATAGCTTTCATTATACTATTTGTCCACATCCATGCACCATAAGGCTCCAATGTGTGATGTGTCCTTTTCTGATTTGTTAGACGATTTTTGTCCATATCAGCTTTAAATGACAAAGTTAACAGGTATATCAGACCCTCCCCACCACCTTTTTTTATTTTTTTATTTTTATGAAATCTGTTCGGACGTGCCTTTTTGTGTGGTTCAAAATGAAATAATGAGCTTTTGCCTCTGTATAGTATTCTTTCGCTTCATGACAATTCTTGTCTTACGTAGCGTTTAACGTGTATTGTGATACTATGTGTTATGCAAATTCTAAGGAAGTGACATGATAAGAGTGAACCAAATCAGTAGGGAATTGCTCAGAAGATTTCCATGTCGTTGAAAAAATACCCAACTACCAATAGGACGATGTCCAGCTTATCTATTTGCTGAAACTATTTAATTAGTGGCTAGCTAGAGGCCAATATATAGTTGTATGAAGCAGTGACAACAATCATTTCTTTCTAATGTTTGATACACCTGTTAGGAGTATTATTAATCAATAATTGATACATACAACTACAAGGGTAAAATTATTATAGAAATGCATCATTTTTTATAAGAGCGACTAAAAAAAAGTGTCACGTGAATTGAAACAGAAGGAATACTGTTTTGTAAATCCTCTCAAATTTGTCAATGCATTAAATAGCTTGTAACTAAACCCCGATCCAAGAAATTTTTGTAACTCAATTGATTTGCTTCTTTATTAAAAAACCACGCCCGCATCCAGGGTAATAAGGACGATGCAATGAGGGGCCTGGGTAGGATTAGGAGAGAAAACAATCAAATATATGTCCAAATAAGTACCAGTTAGGTGGACCAAACAAATTAAATCAGAAAACGAATAATCATCCATTGTACCAAAAACATAAATAACACTAACATTTACATTATTTTGTTTGCTTAAAACTTTAATAAACGTACTTAATTTTTTCCTGATATAATGCAAAAGTTAGATTTCTCAATAATTTGACACTCCCTTTTTCAAGAGTTCACGGAAGGAAATAGTATCAAAATAGTTATATGCTTGAATCTTACTATACACAGTAGACCGTTTCTTCCAATAACACGAGAAATCACAACAAAAAAATATACGTTTAACAAACTAAAAAGAGGTTTTTTTTTTTCTGTTACTGGAATTTAACATGATTTTCACCTCACAACTAAGCATGAGTTCTCTGTCCTTTACATACTTCTTTTGTAGTAGTTATATTTTCAAATACGAAAAAGACTCTTCTCTATCTTCTATTTATAATTGCGTTTCCTCAGCTGCTTCTCCATCTATCTAGCCTATGTCGATTCACTATCAAAGCTCAAAAGCTTTAAACTAACCAGACGTAATTTTTTGTAAATAAAAGTGAGAATTATGACAACTGGTCCCATTGTGAAGAGATAAGAACAACCATGTACATTCAAAGATATGTCAATTTTTCCAATCTAATAGATCAATAGATTGTAAACTTTTTTCGACCACAAAATGATGCTTCCAAATACAAACAAACCTGCTGCAATCAGTCAATACCTTCCAACTTTAGAACACATATGTAGCAATGCTGCTACAGTTTACCTTTCTATCTTTTGGCCTAATCATTTATTCTCATATTTTTCTTTAAACTAGAAAGTTCAGAATCCAAATATATATCATCTCCTTCTCTCTGGAGGCCCTATTACAGCAATGGTAATTAAGTTCAGATTTTCTCTTCCATTTTATAGAATATAATTATGTCTATGCTTACATATTTCTTGCAACTCTTTCTCGAATAACTTCAAGAAAGTAGGGATAAGGTCTGCATACATCTTACCCTCCCTAGACGTCGTACTTGTGGAATAATTACACTGTGTATGTTGTTGTTGCTTACATATCTTATCAAAGCTTTCATTTAATCATGTACAGGTTTTGGTTGGTAACCATGCTGGAAAAGATGGTGCAGAAGATGGTAATCTGGTTGATTTTAGAGGAAATCCGGTCGATAAGTCTAGGACAGGGGGATGGCTAGCTGCAGGACTTATCCTAGGTGAGCTTCTTAACATAGAACTTTGTCTAATATCTTGAGTGTGTAATGTTTTTTGCAGTCACATAACTGAAGTTTTTATTGTAGGAACTGAGCTATCAGAAAGGGTATGTGTTATGGGGATTTCGATGAATTTAGTCACATACTTAGTCGGTGATTTACATCTTCCATCCTCCAAATCTGCCAACATTGTCACCAATTTCATGGGGACACTTAATCTTCTTGGTCTTCTAGGTGGTTTCTTGGCAGATGCTAAACTTGGACGTTATCTGACTGTTGCAATCTTTGCTTCAATTGCTGCTGTGGTAAGATTCTTGAGCAAATTAAAGATAGAGAAGTTTTTTCATATATTAACAAGGAAAATCTGAGAAAAGGGTGTACATACTAATAGACAATATGTAGCATACATGTCTGGTTTTCGAACTGGTAAAAGATTTGCAATACACTTAAATGAATTACATGTAAATCTTGTTTCTTTTAGAACTTCTTCTACATGTTATTGTCCATTAAAGAAGTAATAAAATACCGTTTTAATATACGAGAGCTTTCATCATATGTATCTTGTGTCTAACCAGGGGGTTACGCTGTTGACACTGGCGACATCCATTCCAAGCATGAAGCCCCCTGAATGTAACCCAAGAAAAGGTGGTCACTGCATTGAAGCCAGTGGCCAGCAGCTTGCTCTTCTCTATACGGCGCTATACATCCTAGCTCTTGGTGGTGGTGGAATCAAGTCAAATGTCTCGGGGTTTGGTTCAGACCAATTTGACTCATCAGATCCTAAGGAGAACAAGTCCATGATATACTTCTTCAACAGATTCTATTTCTGCATAAGCCTTGGTTCTCTGTTTGCAGTGACTGTGTTGGTGTATTTACAAGACAATGTAGGAAGAGCATGGGGATATGGGATATCAGCAGGCACGATGGTCCTCGGAGTCGCTGTATTGATTGGTGGAACGACGTTGTATAGATTCAAGAAGCCTCAAGGAAGTCCTTTGACTATCATATGGAGGGTTCTGCTTTTAGCTTGGAGGAAGAGAAAGCTTACCTACCCTTCTGATCCTGGCTTCTTGAATGAATATCACAATGCAAAAGTCCCACATACACATATTTTGAGGTAAGCGACTATTATCTACTATCGATGTAAAACACCGATAAACATAGAAGATCATGGACTAGACCATCCCAACATAGGATGTCATCCCGGTATCGCTAGGCAGAGCTAGTCAACCCAAACAGAATGCACAAAATGGGCAATAGACATCACAAGTATGGAATCTTCAACCAACATATATTCACAGGCAATTGCATCATAATGTAGTCGCTGAATTTTTAACATATACGGACAGGATTAACCTGAATGTAGTAGTTTTAGTACAAATTAAGAAATCATCAAATGAAACTAGAAGTGAAAAACAATTACTTGATATTAATAGAAGCTAACCAGTACTTGTTATCTAATAGGTGTCTTGACAAGGCAGCCATTCTTGATGACTCTGCAGCTGCAAATGAGGATAGCAAGAGCCTGTGGATAGTTTCAACGGTTACAGAAGTTGAAGAAGTGAAAATGGTGCTTAAATTGATTCCCATATGGTCCACATGCATACTTTTTTGGACAGTATACTCTCAGATGAACACCTTCACCATTGAACAAGCTACCTTCATGAACCGGAAAGTTGGCAGCTTTGCCGTCCCTGCAGGCTCCTTATCCGTCTTTCTCTTTATTAGCATACTTCTCTTTACTTCCATAAATGAAAGAGTCATTGTACGTATCGCCAGAAAAATCACTCACAACAGCCAAGGAATCACAAGCCTTCAGAGAGTTGGAATTGGACTACTACTCTCTATTGTTGGTATGGTAGCTTCAGCTTTGGTAGAAAAACGCCGGAGGGAACATGCCATCCATCACAACTTCAATATAAGCGCGTTTTGGCTAGTCCCTCAATTCTTCATTGTAGGTGCCGGGGAAGCTTTTGCCTATGTAGGACAGCTAGAATTTTTCATCAGGGAGGCACCAGAAGGGATGAAATCTATGAGCACAGGCCTATTTCTCAGCACACTCTCGATGGGATATTTCGTGAGTAGCTTGCTAGTGTCACTTGTACAGAAAGCAACAAAAGGAAGATGGCTTAAAAGCAATTTAAACAAAGGAAAGCTGGATTTATTCTACTGGTTGCTAGCAGTTCTTGGAGTAATTAATTTCTTGATTTTCATTGCATTTTCAATGAAACACCAATACAAGGTGCAGAAACTTGGCAGTATTGAGGATTCTGCAGAAGAGCTCGGGAATTGGAAGGATTTGACCCTCGACAACAAGGAAAAGAAACTCGAAGCAGACGAGAAGGTGGAAGCTTAAATACAGCATATTAGCTTTCAACGAATCATTCATTTCCAGAGTTTGTACTATAGGACCGTATTCAGTTATCAAAGACATCAATAGCACAAATTTGCAACAAGTCTTGAATTCTGTTTAGATTAAAACCTTCTTTTCTTTTCGTGATACATTGGATGTTCTAAGGATATTAGAGTGCAGAAATATGATCAATTCAGAAAGCGCGTATTGACACTTCAAATCATGCTGAAGTTAGAAACCTGATCATATTTCTTGTTTTAAGTAATAGCATAAAAACATCATTTTTTTAAACATAGCAACATTCTTTATTGACTTTATATATTTGTCATTCTATCGCAATCACAATCAATACCTTAACATAAGCAATAACGAGTAACCGAAATTAGTGATCTTCACCTTCACTAGAAATTGCACATTGTTCTGCTTTGTTTCACACTTGAAAGGACATCATTTAGAAACAATTAATCAGAAAAAATTAACTATGCCTACAGAGAAGGTATCAGCCATTTTATTGAATCTTACCTAAAAAACACCTTAAAAAAACTTGACCAAACACTAATTTGTGCTTAGAAGTATTTTAAAAAAAAATTATTAGTCAACACACAAATTGTTTCTCACTAAATATACTTTTTTCTAAAAAGCACTTTTGAGTTTTTTTCTTCTTTCAAAATAAATTGATTTTAGAAGCATGATCAAATGGGGTAGAAGTTGAATTCCAAATTCTTAAAAACTACTTGTAACATGTGTAAATTTCAAATAAAATGCTCTCTTTACAAAATATATACGTATAGTACATTTTTATCTTCAATTCTAATTTCATAAATTTCAAATTAAGTGATTATCGTGAAACGTTTGCAAAAAAAAAGAAGTATTTCTTCGAAGGGAAAAAGTGCACTTTTCATGAATTTCCTTCTCCTGCTGGCGCAAGCCCGAGCCCGTGAATAGCTGCTATAGCATCACTTACTCGGCTTTAGAATAGTTCAAAAGTGGCAGCAATTCAAAATCCATAACTAACTCTCCACTTTCTACGATTTCACTTGAAAAAAAATTAAACTTCACATTTTTCTCACATCTCTCATCTTCTCCTGTCGTCGTCACACACACATTTCCACAGGATCGATTAGTTAAGCACGAAAAACATGGCAGCAACAGCCGTCGGCCCCGGACGATCGACATCGTCGTACAGCGAAGTCCAACACAACCGTCTCATTGTATCGCTTCCTCTGCCTTCTGTCCTCAAAAAGCCCTTTTCAGTCATTGATGGCCCTCCTAGTTCAGCCGCTGGAAATCCAGGTTAATCTCACTTTTCTATCTTTATAAGAGGAAAATATGTTTTATGCGCACTGTAATTTAACTTATTCGAACGTCCTATTTCTCGGTTTTCAATTGTCTATTTTTGAATTTTTAGTTCATCCATTGTGTTTCGTATTTAAAAAATGTGTACCGTTGGCAGAGACAAAAAGCACGAGGTGATTTCTTTCATCTATTGTAGCCTTGGTAGATAGAGTTACCTGGTAGCTATAGCTGATGGAAGTTTGACATGTATGCACCCTGAACCAAGGTTATCAAAAAATCGAAAGAAAAAGTGTACCATTAAATGTGAAAGGGAATGGAAATAATCTGACATTCACTTGATGTGTAGCTTGAGCATTATTACTAACTTCTTACTCTACTCTCTAGTTGGTTTATAGATAGTTTTATGGATTTCGATTAATTGGCAAACTTCATAATTTGATAACGGGCCTGCATCCATGATATAAGTTGATTAGATGTTTGATAATCTGATAATAAAAAAGAAGAAGAAGGATGTAACACTGTGATTACATTCATTCTATTTAATGACACTCTGTCTCATACTCGGTCCAAAAAAACTGACACCATTATATAGTTGGAAACTCATTAGCTTTTACATTCCTGTTTTATATGCTTGTATAGGAATGGTAGTTGAAGACCACTAGATACCAATAGTATTTATAGAATGTGAAATACTATCATATAATATGATACATAGAAGCATTTATTTATGTGTAACTAGTAAATGAGTAGATTTATAAGGACTCTTATCTTTTCTTTTTTTTTTATGACAAGGGAAACCCACAGTTTGGGTGAGCACAGGGTAAAACCCCCACTCCTATGCAATAGCTCGCAAACCACATAGGAGAGGTAACCTGCACTAGGCAAGCCCGGTGCGACGAGCTCGACCCAGAGTTAGGCCTATCTAATTTTGGACTAAATAAAAATTATCCAAAATGTTATATATAAGAAGCACAAACTTAGGCTTTTACTTAGTGCATGGTTATTATTAGTCGTGTGGTTTTCCCAGAGATGGCCGTGAGTTCTGTGCCAAATTAGGTGGTGTGGGGAAGATTAGAACTAATTTCGTCTTGAATCTAGCACCAACACAAGGTACTGTTCCTCATAAAAGAATTTTGTACTTTTTCTTTTTTACTGAAGACCTTTAATGTGGTATAGCCAGTTTGAATATTTGAAGAAAATAATGACAAACAAACGAGGCTAATCTAATTTTGTGCTCAAAATGGAGGTAACTTTTCCAAATAAAGACATCACACATGTTAAGTTTCCCATCTCATTAGCCCAAGAAATAGAACCATGCTAAATGTTCTGTTACAAACAAGCCTTTTTTAATGCTTAGCTTCATATTCATTTTAACATCATTATTGTAGGTGAAATTGCAAAGCTTTTTCCAAATCTGTTTGGGCAGCCTTCCGTGTCATTACTTCCAGGTCACACATCTGGAGCTGCATTGGATCATACTCTTAAAATTGGGGTTGTATTGTCCGGTGGACAGGCTCCTGGTGGGCACAATGTCATCTCTGGAATTTTTGGTGAGTGCTTTTCCAATAGTTCTTACTTAATGGTATTTACTTTTTTGCAGTTCTGTGCATATGTATAGTTATTAGTACATGCTTGCGTGTATATCAGCAATTAGTTGGCTATTTTTCTTCTAGACTATTTGCAGGAGAAAACGAAAAATAGCACACTCTATGGATTCAAGGGAGGTCCAGCAGGGATAATGAACTGTAAATATGTAGAGTTGACAGCGGATTTTGTTTATCCTTACAGAAATCAAGTAAGAAATTTACTTTCCATCATCCAGTTAATATACATGGTCTTTGTTTGCACATGTTCCAAACAATTTTTCTATAACAAATTATGCTTGTGGACTTTTATGGAAAAAATATTTTTCTATCCAGAGTTATCTGTAACAATCTGATGGCAGCCTATTTAGTTTCTGATGTGGGAACTTTGCAACTCTTTTTCTTCGTAATTGAACTTTTCATTATTCGCCAAGTAAGGACATCACATTGCTTAGCATAGCATGTCACAGCTAACCAATCTCAAGGAGAATACACACTCTCATCATCCTACACATCAGTGCTACCTTTCTAGATGTATCATTATAAACTTCAAATTGACTTCCAATTTAGACAATGAGTTTCTGCAGTAAATTTGTAATGCACCCCCAGCCCTCACATTGCAGACACATACTATTTCTTTGGCAATGCTTTCAAGCTCCCTTCTTTTTTTCCTTCAAAAATCCGGTAGTTCCTTTCTCCCCATATGGCATGTATATTTTCAGCATACGTCAATTTGAGAAGCTTTGTCCATTGTGTTTTGCCTCTTCTGCGACTGGTTATCCAAGAGACTACTGCCGTGAATTGATCAGAATTGTTTGAATTTTTCAACTTGATTAAGCTAAACCTCTACCTTCGGTTTAGTGGATATTTTATCCTTGTTGTTTTCTCTTTTTGATTTACTGCCTAATTTTACTTCTGTAGAACATGTTTCATTGATAATATTTTGACAGGGTGGCTTTGATATGATCTGTAGTGGTAGAGACAAGATAGAAAGCGATGAACAGGTTATCTTTCTTTTGTTTCATATTCAAATAGTTCTTCACTTCATCACCTATCAACTTCTTTTATTTCTTCTATTTATTCTACACAAACTATGCTTCATTGTAACTCAGTCTGCATAATGTTTTTGTTCTCTTCTTCTTTTTTCAGTTTAATCAAGCTGCAGAAACAGCTAAGAAACTTGACTTAGATGGGATTGTTGTGATTGGTGGAGATGATTCAAATACAAATGCTTGTCTTCTAGCTGAGAACTTCAGGTAAGTATTATCATTATATTGGACTGGCTCATGGTAGTCGTCATTGGCGTTCTTCTCACGGAACTTTGTTTATTTGGTGCGACTGAAGGGGTAAAGGTCTGAAAACACGGGTTATTGGATGCCCGAAGACAATTGATGGTGATTTGAAAAGCAAAGAAGTTCCTACTAGTTTCGGATTTGATACTGCTTGCAAGGTAATTGTTTTCCCTTTTGCCTTATTTCCTAAATCTTAGTTCCATTTTACTTCACATTATTTTTATAAATAACATCTAGGTAGCACTTCTCTCTTGACCTTTAGTTTTTGTTACTTCTAGTATGAGAAACACTTTGAAATGGTGTTACTTCAGAATATTTTTATGCTATGTCTGTCTTATTTTCAAACTGTTATGGAAGTATTTCACCCAAACCTTGTTGCTTTCTTAGTTTTCTTAGTAATGACATATTATCACACAAATTCGATAACTTCGGTAGGTTACTCGTATCTGTGGAATGTATAGATAGAGATTATCCAACTTCACAATTTCGGTGCAGATATATGCAGAAATGATTGGAAATGTCATGATAGATGCTCGTTCAACAGGAAAATACTATCACTGTAAGTACATAAATTGTGGACAACTTGGGATACTACTTTATACATGCGTAACTTTGAGAACTAGGACTTGTTTCTTCGAAATAAATTTATATAATTTTAACTCTCAATATTATTATTCATGTTCTTTTTATCAAGCAATTTATGGTTTTTCTAGTTGTAAGGCTTATGGGTCGTGCTGCATCACACATCACATTGGAGTGTGCTCTTCAAACCCATCCGAATATTACCATCATTGGCGAAGAGGTAATTGTTTTCCAAATCATTGAACATATTTTTCATGCATGTATGCAACATATTACACGTATATGTGCCCAAAACTTGAAGAGATAATTCAGTTTTCTCCTAGAGTTCATTACAAATGCACAGTTTGAATAAATTTGTAATGAAGAAACTCTTTTAAGTAATGGGTTATTTTTGGAAGTTCATTTTTATTCAAAGAGTTTCTCTAAGTATCTATTGTATACCGTGTCTAAGAAAAGGACCTTAACTTACCACTTGAATTACTAGGTAGGGACCTCAATGCATGTCATCGAGATGATTAATTGCATTAAAATTCCATTTCTATGACTTGTTTTTTTTCTGAAAACTATTCTGTAAAGAGGATCATGCCAAGTATGTTAGTTAGAATTAACTTTATAGGAACTGTTTCATGATTTTTCCCTAATATTGACAAAGGTACTGTTTTGCCACAGGTTGCAGCCCAGAAGCAAACACTTAAAAGTGTTACAGATTACATCGTAGGAGTAATTTGTAAACGAGCAAAACTTGGTTATAATTATGGGGTTATACTAATACCCGAAGGCCTGATTGACTTCATTCCAGAGGTTCAAACTTTTAACTGTAGAAATCATATTTCCAGTCTATTTCTTGTTATATAACTCTTGATCATGGTTACCTCCATTTCACTCAGTTCTCCTTTCAGCTTGTTCTGTCTTTTGCATCTGATTTAGTTGATTCGTTTATCATCATGAACAGAAAAAATCAATAAAGTGTTGTTAAGATTATCTCTCTTATTTGCAGGTGCAACAGTTGATTGCAGAGCTCAATGAAATCCTGGCTCATGATGTTATTGATGAAGCTGGCAGTTGGAAAAAGAAACTCCAAAGCCAGTCTCACGATCTCTTTGAACTCCTACCACAAGCAATTCAGGAGCAGTTACTTCTTGAAAGAGATCCACATGGAAATGTCCAGGTACTCTCCTTCAGTTCGATGGAAGTCAGGCAAATAGGACAACTGCTCATTTAGTCAAGTCATACTATGTTCTTTGTCTTATAGTACATTTTCTTTTGCAATTTCTACAGGTTGCCAAAATAGAAACTGAGAAAATGCTTATTCAAATGGTGGAAGCTGAACTCGAAAGCAAGAGGAAGGAAGGTTCATATACCAAACAATTCAAAGGGCAGTCTCATTTTTTCGGGTAATTGATGCCACTTACATTTGACTTGTGCTGTTCTGCTTTAATAACCTATAATTGATACGAGTACTTAGAAATGCTTTCCTTAATTTATCCTGATAATAGTTCATACTTGACTCTGTTTGCTTTGTAGTTATGAGGGTAGATGTGGTTTGCCTTCAAATTTTGACTCCAACTATTGCTATGCATTGGGTTATGGGGCTGGAGCACTTCTTCAGTCTGGCAAAACAGGCTTGATTTCCTCTGTCGGTGTTTCCATGCCTCCTTATATCTTCCCTCCTTTCTCCCTTCCTTTTACGTAACTATTTTTACGTAGATAATTGCAATTTATACTGACACACTTGTTCATATATAGGTGGGGAATTTGAAAGCTCCAGTTGAAGACTGGACAGTCGGTGGAACAGCACTAACATCTTTGATGGATGTGGAAAGGAGACATGGTATCAACCTCCTTCCTCTCTTGTTCATTGAATATGATGTTATGGTATATTCTCCCTATTGATAAGCAAAAGTCTTAGAACTGCGAAGTGCCTGATTTTGCTGTTCAGACTCTTGCTCTTTTGTTTGAATTATTTTAGGTGAATACCTTAGTGCTAAAAGAAACTATTCGAATTTTTCTATTCTGAAGCATCTACTTAGTCATTTAAAGCACATATTCAGGCAATACTCAACGAAGGACAAGTACCTTTCTTAGTCTTTCCAGTGTATATGGAAACCATTTTCCAAAACAAAGCAAAAAGAAAAACTGAATTGACAAGGAACAGTCAAATGTTTGCACAAGTAATTATAATAACGGAAAAGTACCTAGCTTACATCATATGAAAGATTCACACTTAGAGATTCTGTTTTTGAGCCTTCGGGGGATCGACACCCCTCACTTATATGATGGTCCATAAAAAAAAAATTATATAGACAAGGCTTTGGAGTGTTAAAAGTCCCACATATTAAATTAGTAGTATTTAGCTCGATGACATTATGAGCCTCTCAGTACGAGTAGATCTAGGATGTAGAATCAGTAATTCGAGTTCTCAAAGCTAGTTTGAGTAGCTTCCACTATAGCCACTTGTCATTTGAAGCTGTGGGTTCGGTTCTCATAATAAGTACCAATGATCAGGGATTTTCAGATATATAGACAAGTTCAGAGCGGAAAGTAGTGGTCCTACATAGACACTAGGTCTGGCTTCGCCTTCCAGGCCTGTCATGTTTTGGCTAAGATTCCATGCTATATTTGTGATGAAGTGATCAAACTTTTGCAGGTAAGTTCAAGCCTGTGATTAAGAAGGCAATGGTGGAACTACAAGGTAAAAGCTCCATTACGCTATGAATCATACAAGCTATGGTTACTTACTACTCCCTCTATTCCATATTCACTGAATTTGTGAGGCGATGTACATATATTAAAAACAAACATTCAAGGACATAATTAAACCATAATTTCCACTATTGCCCTTTGTGAAATCATAAATATAACTTTATAAGTAGTGTAATTTATCTCCTAGAAAATATAAAACTTCAATAAATGAAAGGACAAATATTAAAAATATTTCAAACATCCATCTTGAACAATTCAATTATTTTGAACAATGAAAAAAGCCTAAAAATTCACTTAATATGGAATTGACGGAGTATCTTTTAGTAGAATCCTTACTGCTGTAATTTTTGGGTAGTTAAAGCCTCACAATTGTTCAACTCTCAGGTGCTCCTTTCAAAAAATTTGCTTCCTTGCGAGAAGAGTGGGCTCTAAAGAATCGATACTTCAGCCCTGGTATGTCTTTATTATTGTTTCTAGAAACGTGTTAAGTTCTTCTTATTCAATACTTGAATTTTAACCTTTAAAAGCATGTATTAGCCACAACGTTGAGATTTTTCTTTTCCACATACAGAGCTAATTAGGCTATTGATGTCCTTGTTAATTTGAAATTTTGTGGTTGTGTGGTATCACTTTTCATCTGGCACAATCTTTATTGGGTATGGTTGCCAAAATACCCTCCTCACTGATACACCCGTACCTCACAAGTAACATATTCGCTGCAATGAACCGTCATTGAGTACATCAAGTGATAAAACATAATGATGTTAGCAAATCATATATCTGATTATCCCGTTGACACACTTTTTCCCTTCTACAACTAAGGAACACTCTATCTGAAACAATATCTCAAGGTAGGGGTAAGGTCTGTGTACACTCTCAAACATCACTTGAGCTATTACACTGGCTATGTTGTTGTTGTTGCAACCAAAGAACATTGGTTCCATCCCCTGTTTACTCATTTTTTATTTAGGATGATTTGTAAGTTCTCCATAGGTGTTCGATGGTTTGTGTTCATTGTGTGCTTATTTTTTCTTGTTTATGTACTTGCGAGCAGGTCCACTTCAATTTGTTGGCCCAACATCAAATGAAACCAATCACACTTTAATGCTGGAGTTGGGAGCCAAAACTTAATTGATTCCCAAATCTGAACTCGAACTTCTGCTCCTTTGGCATTTTCATCAAAGCACATTCATCCTATATAGCAAATGGACTCAGCAGATGGCAGAAACTTGCTTACAGTCACAACAGGCTGGTTATTTCTTGGAGAATTGTTCATCTTATTCTTGGACGGGAAAAAAAGTTATTCAACATTATCTTTTGAGAAAATTGTTTTAGTCCTGCTGTAGATTTATGGTCTCTATACTAGCAGGAAGCTAAAAGAGATGTTCTCTACTACTAAGCATTATAATTTTGTGTAGCCTGACGAACGGGCAGCCAAAGTGTACACTTGTCATGCCTTCGTTTAACTACTACTCACTCCATTTCAAAATAAACTGTGTTTTACCATTTCATTTCGTTTCAGAATAAGTGGTATTTCACAAATTTAGAAGACATTGATTTTTCTCTTCCATTTTATCCTTATTTAAATAAATGAAATTTTATAACTAAAAAACTATCAAAGATCAACTTGTTTGTAAAGATTGTTGATTAAGAGTAAATTAGTAAAGATACTTGTTACTTTTTAGGAGTGAATAATTTTCATAAGGGAGTAGTTTATTGCTAGTTTTCCTTTCATTTTAAAAATATAACACTATCACTATCAATGAGTTAAACAGTCTTTTTCTATCGTTATTTATCAAACTCAACAAAAAATTTCACGTCAAAAATTGGATGTTCTTAAAATAAAAACAAAACTGGAAGGGAGTTTTGACATTGTAGACGAAGCAAAGTTTAAAGAAAGAAAAAATGAAGGGAATTTTGATAGAGTTGTCGAAAAGAGTCATAAGACTCCCAAATAGTATTGTGAATGGACGGTTGTATTGCTCTCCTCTTTCATCTTCTTCTCTACCTCCCAACAACAAGCTCTTCGTCGCTGGTACTATGATTTCAATTTGGCTTAATTTTATCATTTCATCTGTATTTATATCAGTTTATCATATTGTGAGTATTTGCAGGTTTGTCATGGTCAGTCGATGAAAAATCGCTAAGTGATGCATTCTCCTCTTTCGGGCAAGTAAC
This sequence comes from Solanum chiquidenum, assembly GCA_029582725.1. Classification (NCBI taxonomy): domain Eukaryota; kingdom Viridiplantae; phylum Streptophyta; class Magnoliopsida; order Solanales; family Solanaceae; genus Solanum; species Solanum chiquidenum. Next base: position 30,295 of record JAJOOS010002219.1, read on the forward strand.
AGAAGGTAATACAAATTGCTAATGATTTACATTACAGTCTGTTTCTTCAGGTATATTTATGTTGCACTGTATCTATTTGATAAAATGCCTCAATGGAATTACCTCTTTACGGAAGGTGCAAGTGTCTGTACTATTGAGGGCATGAAGGACCTAGGTACCACCAATGTGTAGAAAGCAGTGGACTCATGAATCGGCGGTCAGCTTATAAAAGATTAAGCTCGTAGTATATAATAGAAGACGAAAGTTAGCAGTGAATTTTAACAGAGTATATACCTGAAAGGTTCAGGGCAAGAAAGTTTTCTGCAAGCAATGGAGGACTCTGAGACGGTATTAAAATTGGTAGAGCGCAGTTGACTGAAAAAGTAGTGGCAAATGATTAATGATTAATGGGGCTGCCAGCCTGCCATTGCAGAGAAATATTGTTTGTCTACTAAGTGTCCTTTCTTGAATTGCCTTTCCATGTTGCCTCCGGAACACAGTTTTTAGAGATTATTCAACTGGAAAGGACTCACTCTGGGGTGATTAGATACTTATTGACCAAATTTCTCTGCCTTTACTAACAGAGACAAAATTGATCATATCAAACAACGGTGTGCAATCTTGAGAAATATTTTTCAAACATGGGCTACCAATATAGTCACCCCTGGTTCTGCTTTACTCGAAGTATAAACTGGAAGAATCAGATTTAAGATTCACTTCCCGTGGGATGAAGGAGGTCTGTTGCAGAATTCTTAATGGTTTAGTATCACGTTGTTAAAAGAGCTACCGCTCTAGTCTCTTCAATATTGATTGTGTCAGTAACATTGTCTTGCATGATATTACTGATTGTCAAGATTTTCATTTTCTTGTTTCTTTTTGTATGAACATGTATGTACATTCCCATTATTTCTGAGCTGAACTTAAATTGCCTGAATATCTGTTTTTTCATGTCTAGTAAGGATAATGTATGATAAAGAAACTGGCCGATCAAGGGGGTTTGGGTTTGTTTACTTCTCAAAAGACGAAGAGGCCAGCAGTGCAAAAGACTCCATGGATGGAAAGGTGAGCCACCAACTATATACCGTCATATTTCAGCCTCGTCACAATGGCATGGAATTTCAAAGTGACATTAGTTTTCTTTCAGGCTTTTCTTGGTCGGCCATTGAGGGTAAGCTTTGCCCTTGAAAAAGTTCGTGGTGCACCTGTTGTTGTTCCTCGACTTACAGGCACTGGAAATGCTGATAGAAAAACTCGTTGAGTTTTGTTTGTGGTAGTGTCCCTGGCATTGAGGAGTGGTTTTCTGCAGCATTTTTTCGGTTTAGTGAATATACCATATCTTACTGGATCAATTACCTGATTACCTCCATGGACGCTTAATAAAAGGTGTTTGTTCTTCGCAAAAGCTACCAGGAAATGAAGCTAGTGCTGGGGTGGTCTTGTGGGAATTCTTATTATGTTGACTTGAGTTTGTACTTTGTGTACCCTTCGTTTGGTTGTTGTTCTAGTTATGCAGGTATTAGTCAGGTAAGATTTAGTAATTCATATAATAGTTACTAATCATAACTTATACCTGCATTAGTTAAGCGGGATTGTAAATTGATAATCAAACGTCGTACTTGATATGTTGAATTTATATTCATTAATATAGTAAGGTTGTTTGTTGTCAAAAAAGAGAAGAAACAGATATAGCATAGTTAACTTGCCACACTACTTAGTTCTATCATTGATGCTTAATCATCGAATAGTCATAAACAACTATAAAAACTTAGCTTCATAAAAATCAAAAGAATTTCCATTGATGTTGTTGAGTCTAGCCAATCACTTCTCTCTCATACTCATATTTTAAAAATAATTTTAATCAATTATAAAGCCAAGACTTTTACCTAGTTAAAATTATAAAAAAGATTTAATAATTAAAATTTAGTTGATCTCACAATTCTAATTGTTATGAAACCAACCTGAGTTATGGTGTAATGGTGAAACTGTTTAACTAGAGCACCGAAAAAAATAAAAAAAATATTATGATAAAAATTAAATTATAATTTTACCGAAAGTATATTATATTTTTCAAAAATAATAAGGTCAATCAATATTTTGTATAAAGATTTTTTAATAATAGTATACTTGCATGTATAAGATTGCAATTTGCAACTCAAACATATCTAATTCAGATAAATTGAAATTACGACAACATCATTGTGGCATATTCTAATAAGAACTCATTTTATTATAAAAAGGAATATTTCTTTTTATTTTCAAAAATTCACAATCGTTATTTTTCGAACACAACTTGGTGTACAATAAGAATTATTTTGCTTACGAGACTCGATGTTGGACTGTATAGAAAATAATAAGCCTTTCTAATAAAGGAGGAAAAAAGAAATACTCAAATCTTCGGCGGAAGAAACGAATATATACCAAAACTCTACAGTCGTAGCTAAAGAGAGAGAGAGGAAGACGAAGAAGCATCAGAATTCAGAAAAAATGGAAAATCAAGCAAATCTCGCCGCCGACGCACAAAGAGAAGAACTTGTCAACACATTCTGTGAGATTACTTCTGCTTCTAAACCTGAAGCCCTTTTCTTCCTTGAAAGCCATAACTTCGATTTGGATGCTGCTGTTTCCACTTTCTTCGAGAACAATACCGCTGCTGCTGCCGTTGATGACGACGATGAAGCTCCTGTCCCTGCTTCCGCTGCCACTAACGTTGCCGCGCAAGGCCGTTCTCCGTCGCGCTCGCGATCTCCCTCTCCACCTCGACCTAGAAACCCTCCAACTTCTAGCCGCGGCGCTGCTGGGAGGAGAACTGGTGGAATTCACTCTTTCTCTGATCTGAATCGTCGGCCTGTTACTGGGTCTGGGAGTGACTCCGATGAGCCTCAAGAGTATTATACAGGTGGAGAGAAAAGGTATAACTAGTGATACTAATGCTACTTTACTACTAGCTTTGTATTGCTTCATTCATATGTATATTTAGTACTAATAAAGTATCGGCATTGATGTTCTATCATTGGTTTGTTGTCGAATTAGTATTGGCGGAAGTGTTTTGAGTATACTAGTGGAGAGATTTGAGGCCTTTGATTAGAGGAATATGTGAAAATGTGATGTCAGTATGCTTATCATTCCTGTTTATTCTTAATTAATTGTTGTGTCTGATCAATTTGATCCTTCCACCAAGTACACATCATCTTCCTTATTTTTGCTTTTACCAGGATTTGTTTCCGGGTCTCCATAGTCTTCATTCTATGTAATTGAGGACTATGTCACACCCTTGGGTGTGTTGATATGTGTATTTTGATATCACAATGTTGCATGATGTAGTTGCTCATCAATGTGACATGTTTGTGTGTTGCAATTTTGGCCGTCTAAGCAAATGGAGCCTTGACCTAGTATTTAAGGAGGAGGTACTTAGAGTTGAGACACTATCAGGTTCAAATTTCATTGATGTATGGGGTCGAGTTGAATTTATCGTTCAATGTGTTTTCCCTACTAGTGTGTCCTTTATGTTACCTGTTTTCACGGTTTTGTGGTGTAAATATTGGAAATATTCCTACTACCATCAATCTCACAATTTGGGTTGGGTCAGGTTTAAGGGGCTTTAAGATATGTTCATGTATTCAAGTATTTTTTAAAATGTCCGGAACATGAAAAAAGTGCACATCATCAAAAAGAAACTTAAAAATGTGGTGCTTGATAAGAATTTGTTTCTGGTCCATGTCACATGGAGACCATTTTAACTACTGGCTCTCTTTTCATTGGTCACTAGATTGCATCATCCAATTCCTTATTCTATTTTTGTAACACGGAGAAAGCAAACATCGTAAACGCATAATTCTTATTCTTAAGGTGTTCTAGTTACATGGATACACTTGAATATTTCGGACTTGTAATGTGGAGACGCTGTATGCATTTTCAGTTGTAATTTGCTGATCAACGTCTTTTTGTAGCGGAATGCTTGTTCAAGATCCATCTAAGGCAAATGATGTGAACTCAATATTCGATCAAGCTAGACAACATGCAACTGTTGAAGGACCTCCTGCATCATCTGACTCTAGAAGCTTTATTGGAACTGCTAGAAGACTTACGGGTGAGACTGTGTCCGCTGTTCCTCAGCCACCTGAGAGTGTTACTCATACTATCACTTTCTGGACCAATGGGTTCACTATTGATGATGGACCCTTGCGGAGGTTTGATGATCCAGAAAATGCCCCTTTCTTAGAGGTAATGTCAGTCATGGATTTTACCCTTTGAATGTTTCCTTTAGTTGTTCATCTTTCTGGTTCTACATTCACTACACATGTTCTCCCAACTGAGTCAACTTAGCCTCCTTTTGTTAGAAAAGGAGTTTACAAAAATGTGTGACATTCTACTCTTTTTGTTGAAACTGTTGTGAACAGTGTTATAAAAGGCGAAAAAACACAAAAAAGCTCTAAGGTGCATTGGGGCTTTAAGCACTAGTGAAGAAATGCACAAATGGAGAAAAAAAATAAAAATATGCATGTGTAAAAGGATTAAAGAGGCATGTTGTAGGTTGGAAAAATAGTGGGTTTTAGGTTATGTTGTTTCTCCTATTCTTCGTCGGCTATAAAGTTACTTCCTGTAGCTATGGGTGACAACTGAATGGATGGCTTCCTTCCACTAAGGCAATAACTCCCTCCCCCCTTTTGAATGCTTCAGAGTCAGACCTCTAGTTACATAACTGTTATGATCCTAATCAGCTAATCGGGTTGCCCAAAATTCAACCTCAGTTTAAAGTTAGCCACTAGCTAAAACTCTCTGACAGGTACTAACTTAACTCTTCTCTGAAAGGGAAATTCTGAATCAAAGTAACAAACTTGTACATGTTTAGAACATATCACCCAAGTATTCTGATGTGTAGAGAAGGTAATCTCATCTAAGGTAGTGAATTTGAAGCAAGTTTGTGCCTATAGTATTGAATTTCCTTGGAGATCCGTTATCTTTCACTGGAAGGAACTGAGAATCTAAACTTGAAGTCTTCTTAGGTGCTCCTTAAAACCATATGGAAAACCATATGTTGTGTTCCATGTAAAATCCTGAAACTGTTTTGCATCTTGCATGTTGATGGTCGTTTATGTCGTTGACAATTTTCCCCCATCTTTGCATTGGCAAAATTAAGGACATATAATATGAAACAAAGATGATTCTTTTCTTTTTGGTGACTGGTTGTTGAACACTTGAACTTAATAAGTTGAATTAAGCTCTTTATTCTTACTCCCTTTTCTTTTGCATAGTGCACTAAAACCTGATACTCCATAGTAACTATTTTTCACGTGACTGTTTCTCTGAAGTAATTTCATGCTG